>RJWH01000559.1:682648-700946 GCA_004363575.1 Solenodon paradoxus | reverse complement strand
ATATGACAATGGCAGGATAATATTCAATATATTAAAATTATCAAAATTGCTTCTGATGGAGCATGTTATCTCTTCACTAAAATATAAAAGAAGTTTAACAAAGCCCCACTGATACTGAGTACAAGTTCAAATATATTTCAAATTTTAACACCTTTACCAAAGGTAAACTCTTCATTACAAATAAATGAATTTGAATATATTTGATTATTTATGTTCAGATGTCTGAAAGGATTACTTGTGTTTCTGTAAAATGTGTGCTCTGGAATTCTCCTGTGGAGAATCTACAAGTAAGAATTGACTATGCATACGAAAAGATGATTAAGCACTTGATAAGTACAGGGTTATGTGAAAGTGATTCATAATTATAATGTGAATATGTTCCAGATTCTGTTAATAACCACCCCAACATCATACAATGTATCCATTTTAATATGATGACATTATGTGATTGTGTTACATGGCTACTTTGTAATTTTAAGGAAGGTAATGTTTGTGGAAGTGATCATTAACCATGTCCTGTATATTTGTGTGTATATGTGTGTGTGTGCATGCGTGTGTCCATGAATATATGTGTACATTTCTCTCCCTAAGTCATTCTTAGCACTGTGAAACATGATTCTCTCCATATAATATTCTTAAATTATTAGTTGCTTCTGTGGATCTCGTAAATCATTGGAAAAGTGTGAGAATTTTGAGAAATGATGTGTAGTATTTTATTATCTTCTGAGAAACTTAGTCTGGCCATCTTTCTCTGGCTCTTGATGATGAGTTCCATGATGGTAGAAAAGGCCATAAACATCATCTGAGCACCCAAGAAAAGGTGCTTAATAGAGGGTGATAGTGGGAGGGTATGAAAGGAACTGTGTTTTTGTTCAACATGTAAAAACCATGTTCTTAATAAAATTATTGGTGTTTTTAATTGTTCAGGATTCCAGATTTTATCTACAATGGTGTTAAGCAGCCAATTTATGGCTATTGAGTCCATATTCAGTGCACATTGATTGAAGGCTAACTCTGTTGAGTTCATGTTAGGCACTAGTGATACAAAGATGAATACAACAATCCTTGCCCTAAAGGAGCTCAGGATCTAATGAGGGGGAAATAAATAAGAGGTTACACTATATCATGATAAGTGTAATAATGGAGTTATGGAATAGGCACGCGCCCTTTGAGTATGGAGGAGGGAGCTGTCTTACATCTGATCTATTTTTAGATATGCATAAATGTCAAAAGTTACCTGGAACTATTCTGCATCTTTTTTTTCTTCCTCAACTTGATAGAAGGGCAGTAGGAACTTATTAGTACCTTTGTATATGACTTTTTTGCAAGATAGTCCTATGTCTAGTTTATTTAGTGGAACTGGTTAAACCCTTTTTAGTGCCTACGTTCTGCTATGTGGCAATCATGTACTATATCTTTCTGTGCTGCATAGTCTCCTTTTGCTCCTCTGGATCTTTTTTCCACCATATTCTACTCTGTAAAGTAACATCTGTGGACTAAATGAACTGAGACCTGACCTTTTGAAAATTTCTTGTTGGCTTTGACCAACAGGACATCATTAGGAGGCCTGGAAGAGCCAATTCCCTCCTGCTGAATTTATGTGTTTTCTGAGTAGGTCAGTTTCTATTCAGTGACCTTCACTGCCATCCAGGTACTGTTACAGATCTTTCTTGGTTCTGATAACACTTTGTTTGCCCCGTTAGGCTTATAGATGATAGTGGCTTCCTGTTGGCTAGCCTGGAGTACTTGGTGCTTTCCCTAAACCTTATAACCTTTTATCTTTGAAAATGGTTCCTTTATTAAATTCTCTTAAATACCTTATTTGTACTGGTTTTTCCAGGACCCTACTGGTAATACTCATGTATATCTAAAACAAATCTGAGGTAGCTCTCCTTTTTATACTAGGCACCAGTTACAGGTGTCCATATAGAAGGTGCAAACAGGAACTTGTGGCCCCCAACCTTGGCTTTCTTGGGGGCAGATGTCATGATTTCCTCAACCTACTCCTATTACTATATCACTATATACCAAATCAAAGCCTGTAAATTCCAGGTAAAATTTGGCAGTAAAAAAACATTGACAACCTATACTAGGGGGTCGTAGAATTTCTGTTACTTATTCTTCCTCGTTAATTATCCCAAATATGATGTATTGTCACCATAATCATTCTGTCCTGTAAGTATTTTTTTTTCTTGACCCTCTATGTGGACTCTGGAAAAACAATCAAGTATTTAGTTAAAAGATTCTCACTTGCTAAATAGTATTCAACCTTTATACCTTTCATTTTCTCCTAATATTTGTTTATTCACTGTTTTGCATGTACTGTTGATTATCTAGTAAGCACTGGGCATTGTGTTTAAATAAGTAAACAAAAAATCAAATAAGACATAGTGCCTGTCCTCATTGCTCGCCATTTGATTTCTATTAACTAGTGTTAAGTAAACTTTTCCATGTGCCCTGGTGGCTTAATAGTTAATTCCATGATCTCTGATTCTCACAGACCACATATATCCCAAGGACCCAGATTCCTGTCCTGGGACCCGGGAACAACCAAGATGAACAACTAACTAAATAAATGCTACTTCTTTTCTCTTCTTGCCTTGTCTTTTTTTTCTTTCTCTTCCTCAGAGAGAGGGAAAGACTCCTAAAAAATGAACAAAAATTGGGTGTGCCCTCGTGGCCTAGTGGTCTAGTACACCCTGGGAGAAGGACCATGTACATACCAAGGTTCTGGGTTCAAGATCCAGAGTTGAGGAGAACAACCAGTGTGAACAACTTTATAAAAATAAAGTGCTTCTTCTGCCTCTCTCTTCCTGCCTGCCTAATCGCCTTCATTCCTGTCTGTATCTTTCCTTTTTTTTTTTTTTTTTAAAAAAAAAAAAAAAAAAAAAAAAGAATAGTGATTTATCAAACTGGCATATTCATGGATCAGATTGGAATTCCATTGCAAGACTTTTTTCCTTAAATGGGCAGTTTGGAACAAAAGCAGAGGCCTGGAGGCAATCTCTACTATTTGACTCTAGTTGGTTTTAATACAATTGAGATTTAACTTAAATTTATCCTGCTTGAAATAGAGTCTGGAAATGTTATGGGAATTTTCCTCTCTTAGAATTTATGAAATGTAAACTCTGCTTTATATTCTCCTTGAATTACATTCTTTTGGAAACTCATGGACATGCTATGAATCCTTTATTAATCTCTTTCTTGTTTAGTCATTTTTGGCTGAGTTCTACCGAAGTTTCCTTTGTATTACTAATTTTGAGGAATTATTCTGATTCTTTTAGATAAGCAAGAGAAATTGGTAGACCATCATTGAATTCCCAGATTTTAAGTGACTCATTTAACTGTAAGTTCAGTTTTTATGGAAATGAATTTAGAATTTTAGTTGTCTGCTTCCTCTCGATTTAGGTGGCTTACATAGCATTTAGGATGGAAATGTATAGTGTGTGTAATAAGCTGATCAGGTATTATGAACAGTGGTTACGAGTGACTTTCTTCTTTCCTCCTACCCTTTATTTATCTTCTTTCATTTTCATTACACTCCCTACCGTACTTCTTTCTTCCCCTCTGCTTTCTTGCTGTTGACATTTAAAGTGCAGATGGCTCAGGCAGAGTATTTTTTTTTTTCACTTAATGGAAACTAGTCTAAGATTGAGGATGGACCCTGGATCCAGACTGGCTAGGTCCAGATTCTAGTTCCTGTATTTCCTAGCTATGTTACATCGAACAATCTTCCTTTGTGTCTGTTATCTCAAATATAATAATGATAAAAGTACCTACCTCATATGGCTGCCATGAGACTTAAATGAGTCAGTAAGAAAAAAGGTTGAGAGCAGTGCCTTACGCTTAATATGCACAAGGTGTTTATCCAATGAAAACCCTTTTGTAATCCTATCAACTTAATAATTATATTAATAGAAATGATCAGTTTTGTATTAAGGGCAAAAACTCTCATAAACTTTGAAACTGTCTAGGAGTAGGCATGGAATGTCTTTGAAGATTACAGAGTATCTTGAAATAGTAGGGATTTTTAAAATCAGTTATGTGTAAAAACCATATATATGATCTCTAAATAGTGGTACTCCTTTCCATGGTACAAAGTCTTTGGTAGCATTAATTAACAAACTGAACAAATGGAAAAAACTTACTTTATATAGTGATAGGTCCTGAATTTCAACTTGATCAAGTAAACAAAAGTGTACTCTGGTCACCATTACTGTTTTAATTGCCAGGCCTTGGGAATGGTCATTCCCCATGTAAAAAGTAGACTTAGTATTCCTAAGTTTTGATAGATTTTAATTTGTACATCCTCATCTGTGTGAATTCTACTATTTGAATTCTTCTCTACAGATAAACAGGCAGCAAAGAAACTAACACCTCTCCATACCCTCTCTCCCTCATATCCTTGTTTTTTCAGTCAGATACTTATTTTGATACATGTTAACCTGAAATTGTTTTTTTATGTTAAGTGAGTACAATGTTAAGTTTAAAAAAATATTGGACTTTGTGTAATCTTTCATTTATCTATTGAACACTCATTATTGCTTAGTACAGTGCTAAAAGTTATAAATACCAATGTGAAAAAAGATAGATAAGGTTGCTATACTTACACTTATGCTGTAAGATAATTACAGACATTTGTAAATGCTATGAAAGAATTAAAACAAGATTAGAAGAGCGAGAGATGCCGGAGGGCAGCAACCCTCAAGGAAAGTTTCTCTGGAAAGTGGATATTTGAATTGAGATTTAAAGGATGAAAATGAATTTGCCATGGAAGAATGGGGAGATGGGGTGGGGGTGGGGGCAGGGGGCAATGATTCCAGCGGGTGTGGAAGAGCAGGTATTCAGGACCAAAGAGTTTGCAAAGGGAATTTTGTAACAAAGAGGACAGTGTGTCTGGAGTGTAGTGTACATCCATGTTATTCTTAATAGTGAATTTTGAAACTTATTTCTAAATGTCAGACTAGATGATGAAACTGAGGCCTGGACAGTTGGGAGACTCTCCCAAGATAATCCATTGAGAAGTGATATGATCAGCAATTGGGAAATGTGTTTTTGAGTATTATAATTTTTGAAAGCAGATTGAATTGCCTAGATTTGAGAAAGATGGTTTTAAATGTAGTGGGGCAAATAAGAAGGGCTTGGGAGAATTGATTGGCTATGAAAGCGATGATTACTTTGGTAGATTAAATGTCTTGTGACTATCTTTATTCTTTTAAATTATGATGTGGTTTCAGAATCAGTTTTTCTTGCATATTTCGAGCATGTTGTCTGAAGGAGACACTTGAATTTTTTATAACTCAAACTCCTGATAGCTATTACAAGTTTGCCAGGAGGATATAGCATACTGGAAGATGTAGCTAATTTGCCCTGTTCCATAACATTTCCACAGATATTGTTTTTCTTTAGGTAGAATTCTTGTTGTAGCTTTATTTAATACACGGGAAAGAAGACCTCTGTCCTTCACTGTACTTCACATGAGTCATGTGTGCAGAGTTCACAGTCATCTTTGGTAACTCATTCTGGTAGATATAGTTAGAACCTCATGGTTTAATCCTCATTTGTCACTGCATGAAAATGTTTCATGAGTCTTTTTCAGGGTGGGGTGCCCAGGAAAATGACATATAGGAAATGTGTAGCGGATGAGCTCTTTAGTTAATTGGCAGTTTGTTAAGCCAGGTTCTGCCTTGCCTTTTGGTTTATTTGCATCAGCAGTAAGAGAGTTGCATTGGCTGCCTAGGTGCTTTAGAAGTAAATGAGAAGAAAAAAATACTATTTATTGAGTACCAAAATATATCGTTGGTAAATATTTTATACTTGTGATCATTTCATTTCGTGATCATCACAAAACTGCTTAGCTTCATTTTATGACTAAGAACTAGGCATACAAAAATGGGTAGAAAACAAAGCTTGTGGATCTCAAACAGCTTTTTGCTTATTGTGGAATACAGGTTCATAAGAAAAAGTGGCAGTGATATATGGTAAGTTGAGTGTGTGATATGTCGTAGCACTGAGGTTACTGTGAGTAAGTGAGGAGGATTGCCAGCCTAAAGAGGGGCACAGAGCCTTGTTGGGGGAGATCGACAGGTATCTTAATAAGACAGATCTGTATTTTGAAACATTTTCCCCTGAGATGATTGCTCTTAAATTTTCTAGTAGGATAATGTAAATCTTTGGAAACATTAGCAGATACTAAGTTTGGAAATAGTTCCTGTAAATAGTTTAGAATCCCCCATCTATGTTGCTGAGTAAAAATAAAGCTTAGAAAGTGTGTGCACATGATAGGCATTCAAATATTCGTTACATAAATAAATAGGTAATATGCTTGAGCAGCCACTCTTTTGAGGCTTGAATTCTAGCTCCATCTATTACTAATCTATGACATTGGGCAGGTTGCTTTAACTCTCTAAGTTTCCTCATCTAATGAGGAAAAGATTATGTGCATAGTGCTGTGAAAATAGATGATGTAATTATGAGATTATGTATATATGAAGTGCTTAGCATAGTCCTGGCCTGTGCTTTAATTTTTTTTATCATTATTAAAACTAATACACCGATTTGATACCTCTGACCCAGTCCTGTTTGATTTCATGTGCTGGTGACTTTTCTTTGGAAACATTTAGAGTAGTTATAACTTCGGTTTAAACAGCATTGAAATCAGAACCTGGTTCATATTTCAGGTCATTATGGGAAATATTTTACTTCTAAACTATTTCTTTCTGGAGTCAGATACCTCATTCAAGTGAGCAATATTCCCAGCATTATTCCCACAACTCCTAGGTAGGGTACTCAAATGAATGTTTATGGTTGAAAAGAGAACTGCCAAATAGAGATAGGAGTAAACAAAGATGTATGAGGTGGAAATGACAAGTTTTGAATAGTGGTAAATTCTCTTAGTATTCAGCTTCTAAACATTATGATTTTATTTCTTGAGTATTAACTGATTAGGAACTGCTTGAAGTACAGGTTGAAGAAACTTAATATAACCAGTTCTCATCATGATTTCTTTTGATTAATAAGGATTTGTCCTTTTCATAGAATTTAGAAATGTATATAGTACACTCACCTGCAGTGTTCTAGGATAGTCGCAACTTTATTAAATAATTTTTTCATAGGGATTTTATGTTAAATATGATTAAAATTCATACTCGAATAATATTTTCCATAAAAACTTTTTAAAAAATATGATTTTTCAGATGACATCCCAATTTGATTTGAAAAATGTGACTAACATAGTGGTGAAGGGTAGCAGAAGCAAAGTTGCATTTTAAACAGCATGGATAAGAGAAAGGAATTTTGAATGTACACCTTTCCAGATAGTGTCTCTGTCTGACCCAATAGCTCAGTTCAGTAAAAGGTTTCTTAAATTATGATGTTATCAAAACTTGTTAGACAGGCTATGGGTAATACTCAAATTTATAGCTAGTTTTGGATGTCTACATAAATGCTAACTTTCTAATCCATAACATAAGTGGGATTCTAAGATGTACTGCCATTAAATATAGTCTAATTCTTAACCAAATATAAGTATAATAACAAGTAAATTAACTTTTATGAAGACAAGTTTTTGCATAGACTTTTCCCTCTTGCATAGGATTTGACATTGTAGATGATTTGTGATCTACAAGTGGAAGTGTTTGGCTTAGAAGTCAAATTCTGATCTGATCACGTGGACAAGATCACATGACTGCTTTGTTTACTTATGTAAATTATGAGAATATTCTCTGCTTTGCATGTCTTTCAGGATCATAGTGTAAGCAGACCTCATTTATTAAGGAGAGTTAGTTGCTACAGATTATATTGCAGTTGATGACACTAGGGAACTCAGGGTAAAAAGACAAAAGAGCAACTGCAGAAGACCTTTAGGAGATAAATCTAGCTTGGCTAAGAATGGGCTGAGTGTTTTTGTCAGCAGAAAATATGGAAAAGCTGAAGACAAAGATTAAAGTCTTTGGGAAATAATACTATAGGAAAATGATGCAGAATTCAACCCCTTTGACTTTTTTCCTTTCCTTTTTTTTTTTTTTTAAAGAAGTGGTACAGGCAGGAAAGAAGGCGAGTAGGTAGGCAAACAGGAAGAGACGAGGAAGAAGCATATTTTATTTTTTTTAATTTAGTTGTTTATCTTGGTTGTTCTCCCCGACCCCAGGATGTGAACCTAGGTCCTTGGGATGTGTGTGACTGGAGCCAGTAGACTTAGTCACCAAGCCACCAGTGCACACTTTAACTTTGTTTCTTTTGCCATACATCAATATATAGCTTTATTAGCAACCAGGTGGCCCATGAAATATTGCAACTAGTTGGTTATTCCTGTATCAGGTGTACTGTGAGAAATAGTGGTGCATGCTACCTTGAGAAGCCAAAACAAAATAATGATTTTATCAGACTCTATGAAATTTCAGTGAAGGTAGAGTTTTAGTTTTAAAAACTATAAAGATTAATGTTCATATACCATTTAATTAAAAAAAGGCTAAAAGCCTTAATTCTAGCTTAGTCTGCTGAATATTAGGAGATTGTCAACTATAACAATAGTAAATTGTCCTCTTATACTAGCAAAGCCTGACATACTTTTTTGGCAAAGATTTGACACCTCAAGGGAATCTTGTCTAACATTGTAATACATGTATGTTACATTATTCCAGTGACATGCATAATAATAAATAGGAGAGAGATGTTGTTTGGAATAATTATATTATCTAAGATTATGTTTTTATTTTCTTCGGTGTTGTTTTGCTATTTGTTAGCCAGTTAATGGCTGCAGTGGTGAGACCTCAGTGTTACTTGTAACCACAGCTAGCAGAGTGAATGATAATTATGTAGAGTATTGGAAAAAGCTGTGTCACTGAAAATACAATGAAGTTCATCTAGTCTATAGCCATGAAAACCCAAAACCAATTAAAAATTTGTGTAGCAGAATTAAAATATCAGTGAGTTGTAGGAAAAATATTCACAAAATTGAGTCCTATTTTAAGATCCTTATGTTTTGTTTCCTAAAAATATAAAACTTTCATTTAAAAGCATTGGGCTATTCTATAATCATTAATGAAATTTTGAACTCAAGTGAACTTCTGTATCCTGAAGGCTCTGATACGGGCTTTGGCTAAATAAGGCAGGAGAGGCAGGGGAGAGTGATGGAAAAGGAAAATAAAAATGAAAAAACAAATATTGCTGGATGTTAGTGGCTTAGTTTGCCTTCCAAGAGAAGTTCAGGAGAGGATCCAGAGGGTCTGGAGTTCTCGGGCACGCTTGACAGGAAGGAAGATGACAGGATTAGTCACAAGAATGTGCTTCACAAGGCCTGAGATTTACTCCCCAGTAAAGTGATTGTGGTGGAGATTCTGTTTTTCAGTTGAATAAATCTAAGGGTCACGTTTATAATGATTTATATTTCCTGAAGTAAGGAATTTGTCTTTTAGGTTGATCAATTCAACCTATATTTAGGATTAACTAGGTAAGAAAGGACAAGTTAGTGGAAAAACTGATAGTTGCCTTAAAATATCCTCCATATTTTCATGATAAGAATGGAATATTTAAATTGGGATACAGTGTAACTTGGTTGAATATTTTGTAAGCTGTAGTAAAAACAGAAGTTTGAAATTTTAAACTGTTGGATATATGAAATAATGTAGCAGAAATGTTATAGTTGATACAGGGGCTAACCATAGATTTGTCTCAGTGAATTGCCTAAATATAATTCAGAAAAAGGTGTTTTTGTTACAGGAAATAAAGACTTATAAATAATTCCTATAATAAAGTGTGTGAATGGGTACTTTTTGAGTGGGCTCATATATGCAAACTATAATTACCCAAAATAAGTTGGAAAAAGCTTGTTGTATCATTTTAAAGAGATTAGAATGTTCGACAAGTCTTATTTTGTAATTTCAACAAAACTTTATTAAAATATTTTTATTTTATCAAGATTTGAAAAATTTCCCCTTTTTTTCTAATGTGTAGAAGCTTTACAGGATTCTTTTGTATTCATAGGACACATTAAAGTTATGAGTATGGACCCTGGAAACAAGTCTGAGTTTGAATCCTAGTTCTATCACCTACCGTTTGGGTAAATCACCCACGTTCACAACTTTAGTTTCTTTATCTGAGAAGCAGTGGGTCTTTATCTGTATGTTCTCTTTGGTGTGTGACCCAGTGTCTACTACATAGTAGGTATTTGTTTATTCTACGAATATTGGTTCCTCATATATTGTGTGCCAGACTCTGCTTTAGGCAGTTGAGTTGCATATAATCATGCACAAAAATATAAAACCAAACCAATAAGTGCAACAAAGAAGAGATCAGGTATTATGAGAGTTTGTAAAAAAGGTTCTGAATAAGGAGAATGGGATAGCTTTTCAAAATAATCAATTGGACTGAAGGATGAAATTGGAAAATAATGGATTTAGGGAGATCAGCCTGGAAGCTGTTGAAATATTCCAAGTGAAATAGTGGTCCTGAGACCAAAGACATGTTGGTGGAGACGAAGAAAGTGGGTAGATTTGAGAAATATTTGGGAGGTAAAGTGAACAGGGTCTTGTCTAGGTGACATTCAATGTAGGGAGTAGGAGAGCGATATCACGGATAGTTCTGAAAGTTTTAGCACGTACAATGGGATAGATAATTGAACTCTTCTTACAGAACTTTCTTTGCTGAAAATAACAGATTTACTTTATATTGTTGTTTTCCAAAGTAACTGTTATGGCGGAGTTTGAGATTTGGAGCCTGGTAGAATTGGTTCCAAAATTCGACTTTGCTGTATGTTCTTGCTAGAAGTTACACAACTGGTTATTTAGGCCTGCTGCGCTTCAGTCTCTTCACTTGCATAATAGAGAAAATACTGTTTTCTTCATAGATTTGTTAGGAAAAAATGAAAAGCTCTGTAAATTAAGTAACTGGTAGGCACTCAAACTGCCTTTTTTTCTTACTTTCTTTGATAGCTACTGTTGATTGTGTAGTTTCAGCATTGTTTGCTTGCCTTAGCCTTAATTTAAGAACTTACTTCCTTCTTCAACTTGACTTCTTTATAAAATAACTGGTACAAAACACATTTTTGGGAAAATGGATATATGATTTGCTACTGCAGTAATCATAACAATTAAAAAAAGAATTTTGCCAAAACTTTTTCGTTTTGAATGTCTTTTTTTAAAAAGCATGTGTGTGTTTTAAACAAAGCTTACTAATTTAGATATGCTACTTTGGTGACTTCCTGCCAAAGTAAGAGTTTTTGTTTTTCTTCTGAGACACACCTTAGTATAATTTATTTTAGTTTCTGGACCCTTGCCATTTGGCTTCATTTCAGACTAGACAGGATGAATCCCTGTAAGTACTTTTAAGATTTAAAGTACACCACATATTTTTATGTGGGGCCGGGGACGAGGGGGCATGTGAACTGCTAAAAGCTGTGGAGTTCTCAGGTCTGGATTTTATTTGGTGGTGTATTAAAAATTTTAATTTGTAGTATTGATTCTTGAATTATTTTCTACTCGTATTTTAAGCACTGAATAACTAATTTTGTATCAAAACCATGAAAACAAATTTAGCCTGATTTTTTTACTAGTAGCAGTGTGTAAATAATCTACTTAAAGCTTTTACAATCTGCATCCAGGCGCACCCTGGTGGATTAGCGATTAGATCATTTGCCTCACAAAGAGTGCAGGCCACATATCTCTGTGTTCAAGTGATGGATCCAGGGGGAAACAACCAGTGTGAACAACTAAATAAATATAAATAAAATGCTTCTTTCTCCTCTGTCTTCCTGCCTGCCTTCTTGCCTTCATTCCTGCCTGCATCTTTCCCTTAAAAAAAAAACAAAAAACAAAAAACTGCTCCCAGCTACCACCATAAGCAACTTCTTAAGAGGCTTTAATGTATTAACTTTCTAGAAGATGATATGTGGGCATTAGAGTTTGCAAGTTTGATTCATGAATCAGTATAATAGTGAACATACTTTTATTTATTTATTTATTTATTTGGAATATAGGCCTTATTGCTGAGTGGGAGAAGTTTTCTCTTGTCCGGTTACTAATAAGGGAGACTTTGTTGGTAAAGGGAAGTTTGTGGATGGGATTGAGGAGACTGGAAATCTCATTGTTGGTTCAGAGAGAGAGGTAATTTAGTCACATGTTCTCACCTGAATACACGATGCTTTGTTTTAAAGCTTATCTTTCAGCTAGATAAAACACTACAGGTCATAATTTTTTTAAGCTTAAAACTAAATAATAAATTGTATAGAAACTATACTTCAAAGAGGAGCCTTCCCTTTGATTCAGTATCCTACATTGTCTTTTGGAATTCTTTGGCTATTGACAAAGCTTTGAAGAAAGAGAAAGACAGAATACATCTAGTTAATATTTAATGAATGGCACAACCTGGTGGACCAGTGGTTAGGTTAGTCCCCTCCAAAAAACGCAGGCCACATACCCCCCTGGGTTTGAGTCCCAGACCCAGGGGGGACAGCAACCAGTGTGAACAACTAAAATTGAAATAAAATTCTTCCTCTCTCTTCATGCCTGTCTGCCTACTTGCTTTTATTCCTGCCTGCATCTTTCCTTAAAAAGAAAAGAAAGAAATGTACCTTTGTATCTGTTTATAGATTTTTAAGTTAAAATTTTCCATTAGAGAAGTTTCTCTTAACCTTGTTTCTTTCCCCAAATGCATGTAGTTTATAATATATTTTGTTGCTTTAACTTTGGAAGTACATGGTATTTCACTGTATGGATTTAGCATAATGTACTTGACCCCCATTTTGGGACAGTTGAGTATTGAATTTGGAATAGCATCATTAATGAGATCCAGATTTGTTTTTTTCCTTTAAAAATAATTCTTTTGATTTCCAATTTTTTCAAATTAATGCATAGTAAATTGACTAACTCTTAAAAGCCCAGGATATAAAATAAATATAAATAGTAAGTTGTTCATCTTGACTGTCCCCTGGCCCCAGTCTGTGAACCTAGGTTTTTGGGATGTATATAGGCTAAAGTGGCCTGAGACTGTGGCCTTAACTGCTAAGCCACAAGGGCATGTCACTCTTTAATTTTTAAAATAGTTTTTTACAAAATTACTTTTAATGGTTATATGGCATTTTTAACTGGCATAATCCACTTTACCTCCTTTAAAAAAATATTTAGATTATTTGCAATTTCTGTGCTGTTATACTCTATACTCTATACAAAATCCTTGTGGAAACTTTGGAAAACCTTCCTGGTCATCCATCCTGGATTATTTCGGTGTATTTTTCCCTTTTCCACCTGTTTCTCTCTCTCCTGGTAGAGCAGGTCAGGTCGACAAATTCTTTTTCTTTCTTTTTTTTTAAGGAAATGTTCAGGCAGAATGAAGGCAAGTAGGAAGGCAGACAGGAAGAGAAAGGAAGAAGAAGGATCTTTATTTTATCTTTCTTTAGTTGTTCACACTGGCTGTTTCCCTCTGGACCTGGGACTTGAACCCAGGGTATGGGGCTTGCTCCTTCAGAGGTAATTGACTTAACCACTGCTTCACCAGGTCACACAAACAAATTCTTGACTGTCAGGTAAAGTAAATATTGACTTCTGTGAATTTCGGATTAAAGAGATACATAGACACATTATATTTGCAGAGATAAGTACTTACATACATGAAGTAAGTTTGATGATAGATTTATGTATCAGGTTCATGGGGTCTTAGTAGTGATTGCGCAGGTAGTAGACAGAAGAGAAAGATCAGGGCAAAGCAATTATTCAGTTTTATTAATGTGCTAATGTTGGGTATATTACTAGGTTCTTAGTTTGTAATAGTCTCAGAGGTACATAAATAGTATCTATTGACATTATTAGATGAGGAAACTGAACTAAGATAGGTAAATACTTTGCTAGTGCTTACTTAAATAGTAACAAGGAGAATGCCAGAAGTAAACACAGGTAGGTGTATCAGACTTCAAAGCACTACCTCTGTCAGGACCCCACCCTGCCACACCAAAGGAAAAATCCCTTCTGAGCAGCTGGCAGGTAGGCTTTAGCTCAGTGGAGGTGGTGGGGTTATTTATAGAGCAGATAAGAGATCAGGAACAGGTATGGGGAGTAGAGAGCGCCATGATTGGAGGCTTAAGCCAGGATTTAGAAACTTTAGAATTTAGAGTCATGTAACCACCCACCACACAATCAAGATACAGAACTGGCCTTTTAAACCCCCATCCCCCAAATCCTACAGTGATGCTCTTCTGTAGTCAGCTGCCACCATCCTTCAGTCCTACAACCGTTGATCTGTTCTCCATCCTATTATGTCATATAAATGAATCATATAGTATGTGACCTTTTGAATGATCTCTTTGCTTAGCATAATGCATTTCTAGTTAGGCAAGCATTAATGATGTAAATATTACTGTACAATTTTGCTGAATTTTTTTTCCTTTCAAGACATGCTTATATAAGTTTCAACTCCAGTTTCATGAAACTCCAGTTTTTTGACTGAGAATGATTATAGCTATAACTTCAAATACCAAAGAAGCTCAGAATAGTTTCCTGATAGGCTCCCAGGAGAAAGTAAAAAAGAAAAAAACAAACCCCAAAACAAAACAGCTGTCTCACCCTACACCTTATTATGTCAGCCACTTCTTTGCCTTTTGCATGTAGAAATCCACATGGAAAGTTTGCTACTACTGTGATCTTTGCCAGCTCAAAAAAGCGAGGCACCAGCTGTTACCGTGAGCGGGTGGAAGAAATTAATGTTGTTCCTGACCACTTGGCACTGTTTGTTTTTCTGAGGAGGGAACAACATGTGAACAACTTCTTGCTCTTAATTTTTATTAGTATAAATAATCCTACCCTGCTCTTTTGTGCAGAAATCTCAGAGTTCATAGTAAAATAATCTGTCCTTCTAGTTGTTCTGTTTTTATTTTTTTAAAGCTGTCTAAATATATAAACATTTATTATAAGTATCGTAATGAAGTAAGACATTCCAAGGTTGGGGATATTATAGATAATTATTGAGACAAAACCACAAACTATAAAAAAACCTTCTTTGGTAAATGTTACTTATATCCAAATAATCCTTTCTCCTTTTGTCACAGCTTAAAAAACGAAGACAAAAAAATATAACAGGAAAATAAAACCCCAGCAAGATAACTAAGTGCTTTTTATAGTAAACCGATGTCAACCACAGAGAGGTGGTGACTACAAGCTGGTGACCAGAATGTAGGTGTCTCAAGAGCTGATGTGCACTGTTCTGTGAACTCTTGCCCTGGATACTTAGCTTACCATCTCTGAATCACACCCAAATATACAGTGCTTTTTACCACTGACCTCACTTATCTGATCCAGACTCTTCTCTGCCTTTACCTCGTACAAGCTCATCTTTCTGAAGTATATTTTCACCAAGTACTTTATTGCTCTAGAGCCAGTGTTGATTTTTCTACTTCTGTTGAAATATGTCCAAATTATTTACCTGGAATTGAAGACTCTTATATTGTAGTTTCGTTTTGCCTTGTCCATTCATATTTCTCATTTCCCTCCATTCTACTTTATTTGGATTATCCTGTTGTTTAATTGTCTGACAACAGATTGAATTTAGTTATTAATCTTTAAATCATTTCTAGGTACTCCCTGGTGGCCTAGAAGATTAGTCCACTCAGTAATCTTAGTCCACATACATCCCAAGATCCCGAGTTCAAGTCCTATGGCTGAGGGAAACAACCAAGATGAACAACTAAATGAAATAAAGTACTGCTCTTCTGTCTTCCTGCTTCTGCTCACCTTCGTTCCTACCTCTACCTTTCCTTTAAAAAAAAAAAAATTCTAATTCCTTTTCCTATTGTGGTTCTGTGTGTTTGCTTTTTTTCCTACTCAACTGAAACCTCCAGCTGTCACCTCATCATCTCACTTTTTTTTTTTAGCAAAGGATAGTTTCCCATTTCACTTAGAAAACGAGTCAGTTATGCATATGTTTGGGTACTGAGTGCACTAATTACTATCAAATCTAATAGTGAATATACATTTGAATGTTCTCATCCCCCCATCCACAACATAGTGTCCTAGTTCCTCTCATTGACCTCAAGAGCCCACGACTAAAAGGTTAAAGTAGAACCCAGCTGCTCCAGCATCAGTTGGTGTCTGTTGTGAGTGATCAGTACTAGTACAGTACTAGTTTTTGAATATTTTTAGTTTCACCCTTATTAAATATATGACTTTAATTAAATTACTTATCCTCCCTGAGTCATCTTCTGATCTTTAAAATGGAATAATACCTGTTTTACAAGGTGACTCTTTGTTCACTCATTAAATATTTGTCGAGGGCCTGCCTTGTTCTAAGCACTGATTTAGCTACTTGGGATTGATAAGTCAGTGAACAAAACAAAAATACCCAAGCCTTTTTGGAGTTTATGTTCTCATATTGTGAAGATTAAATTAAAATGAATGTCAGATGTTCCTTATGGTGCCAGGCATGTAGAGCTACTTACAAGTAGTTTAGCCTTCTCCTGGGCAAGGTTGTTTCCATCAGGACCAAAGGCTAAGAGAAGTGCAGGAAGGGGAAAGGATGAAGCCAATACTAGTGACTAACAGTGTGGCCTCCCCAAAGAGGATCCCGGACCTGACTATATTGTTTAGCAATATAGTGAAATAGGAACCTTTTTTTTTTTCTATAGTAAAAAACACCTACTAGTTAATCCTACTCTAGTTAACCTTGATCTTGATGATCTTGGTTATCTACCTTTGCTTTTATTTCCTCCTATCTCTCATGGATCTAATTTTCCTTCTCAGTCTTCCTTCTCACTCTTAACACCCACCCATTCTACTGCCTCAGCTCACTATCATATCTTTGGACTACAGATTAATTAGACAAAAATATTATTATCCTTCCTCTGCCCTATTTGTTCTTCAAGGATCAAGTTCTCCTTTTTCTTCCTTTTATGAGAAGACATTTTAAAGTTGTGTGTAACACTCCCTCATCCCTTAATTCCTTTGTCTTTCTGTTCTTACTCCAAGTCCTGCAGTTCTTCTGGTTTATAGTGACCTTTTTATTTTCCCTACTCAGTTTCTCTTAAGACCATGTAAACCCAGTAGTCTCATGGCCTCATTAACCTGTATTCACATCCTAGTTCTGCAACCTAAGTGACCTTAGATGCTTTTCTCCATCTTCAAAACGATGTAATAGTATTATCTCTTTAAAGTTATTGAAGGACTACAGAGCTACAGCACCTAGAACACTGTCAGGACATATGGTGGGAGTTCAATAAAAAAGTAGCTACTGGTACATCCTGCTGGGATAGGAGTTGGGTATAGTCCACATACATCCCAGGGGCCTGGGTTTGTGACTTGGGGCCAACAGGAACAATCAGGATGAAAAACTAAATAAAATAAAATAAGTGCTTCTTCCTCCTCTTCCTGCCTGCCTGCCTACCTGCCTCTGCTTTCCTTCTTTCCTGCCTGCACCTTTCCTTTTTTTTTTTTTTTTTTTTTTAAAGTAGCTATTGTTACTGATATTTTTGAAAAGCGCCCCTTCATTTTCCTGGATACTATTTCATGTTCATCCTACTTTCCTGATAGATCATTCCTTGTTAGTTGGCTATGTTGACTTTATTTTCTTTCCAAGGTTATAGCTATTGTCACTTTTTGTGAATCATCTTAATAAAATCTCTTATAGTTATAAATTAAAATTTTGAGAGGATGACTGAAGCAAAGATTTTCATCTTTGCTCTGTATTTTCTCTTCAGTGCCAGATACAAATATCTGGCTGTCTGCCAAACATAAAACATTTGTCAAATAATCAGGAATAATCATTGTGAAGGAGCCTTTCCGTTTGCTCTTTAAACAAACTATCTTACCTGGCAAGCTTCTTAGTTTCACTTGTTAAGTTGATAACCTTTTGAATTGCTTTATTTTTGGACAGCTCAAATGATGTTTTATGAAGTAGGGAAAGAAACCCTTTTCTGTTCACAAATATAACTCCCGTCATCTAGCAGGACTATTTTTCATGTGTTTCTGGAAAAAATTTGCAACACCTGTTTCCAAAGAAAGCAAGAAAAATATTGCATATTTTTCTCCCCCAGAATGCTTTTTGTTCAAACTGAATTAGATACCAAATAAAGACTATTCCTTAAGTTTGGAATGAATAGGACTTTCTAAAAACTACTTAGGTAACACAAAGTAGTAAAGATTCAAAAATTTTATTTACTTTTAACTTTGGACTGCTAAGAGGAGAAAATGAAAGGGTGTGTATAAGGAGATTTTATAAAAATAACTGTAGACTTAATTGTTAGTCCTAAATATATGCACAAAAATGGTTAAATTTACATATGCTAGATTTTTTTTGGTGGGGGGAGTAGGAAGAATAGTTT
>RJWH01000559.1:626434-682548 GCA_004363575.1 Solenodon paradoxus | reverse complement strand
TTGTTTATTTATAGACTCATATAGGCTTATAGAATCATGGACTGAAAGAGACCTAAAGGAGAATTTCCTTCTACTTTCTCATTTGTACATAAGGAAATTGAGATCCTAGTGGTTAGACTTCTGTCTTTAAAGAGAGGTAGGGACTCACCCTGATGGAATAGGGGTTGGGTGCAGTCTACATATATCCCAAGGACCCAGGTTTGTGTCCCAGGACTGGCGGGAACACCAAGATGAACAACTAAATAAAATAAAGTGCTTCTTCCCCCTGTCCCTCCCTGCCTGCTTCTGATTGCCTTCATTCCTGTCTGTACCTTTCTTTAAAAAAAAATAAGGTGGGGTGCACCTCTGTGGCTTAGGTAACTAAGCGTACCACCTGGGTTCAAGACTGGGGCCAGGGGATAAAAACAAAAAAGAGATGGGGGAGAAAAAATGATGTGAAAAGAGGGACTGTTAAAATCCTGGCAGATAAGAAGTGTTACATAGTTATTGTAAGCAGGGAAACCAGGATTATTGTTTTCCGCCTTAGTACATACCCAAGAACTAAGTTCTGAGGTGAATTACTTAGTATTTCTGAGTTTTTGATAGAATTAATCCACAGATACACTTAATGCCCTTTAAAAAATTTAATAACTTGCTGTAGTTGTTTTATTTTCAAAAAGCTTTGAACAAGACTGATTATTTCATTAACCTGTAAAAAAAACAACCCATTTAGTTTCGTTGATTTTATTTTTGATACAAAATTTCAGTAAACAATTTTAATAATTTAAAAAGGACTTTGATTCTATAATGTAGCAAATATGGAGATAAAATTCAGGGAATAAAGAGGGGTGATGGGAAAAGAGTAATACTAGGTAGGAGGTAGGAAGAGAGGAAGGAGAATTAGGGGAAGATATAGAAATATCAAGTTGAATTCTCATCTTCTTTGAGGTCTACTGGTTTCTTTGGTTCATATGCATTAGGTTAGTGCTTATTTTTATTCTATTTTTTATACCTTTATAGTAGAAGTACCCATAGATAAATTTTTTTGATTGTGTATGTGTCTAGTTTGTGAAGCTGTATGGTAAAAGTTTATATGTTTTTGAGAAGAAGGTTCATAGTTTCATTAGACTCTTAAAAGGGTCCGTGAACCTCAAGAAGTTAAGAACTGCTGCTGTAGACATTTCACCATGTGGGATAACTCGAGAAGCCTAGCAGGAAAGAATGCTGTGTTTTCCTTCTCTAACAGTAATGACTACTATCCTCTTGAGATTGAATGTTCCTTAAAATTCATCAGGTTAGAAATAGATGATCAGGTTATATATTAAGAAAGGAATTTAATTTTTTACTGAAGTAAAACTCCATTTTTTATTTTTCAGTTTATAAGTATAAATATAGTGATATCTGGTGTGAATCAGAAAAACTTGAAGGTGGGAGAGGGAAGGAAGAAAAAAGCTAACAAGGTGTTGGTAAAGGCATTAGAACTCTGATAGTGGTTGTAATGTGAAATATACACAAACTGAGGTGTGATTTCAATTTCCCAAAATTAATATAGCAATGCAAACAAAAGAAATAACGTGTTTTATTTAAAATAAAACTTTAAAGCTAATATAATACCATCATAGATGTGACAAAAAATTGTCCATAATCATCCTTAACCATAACATAATTTTTATTTATAATTTTTATGGAAATGCTAGAGTGAAGGCAAGTAGGCAGGCAGGCAGGAGGAGAGAGGAGGAAGAAGCATCTGTTTATTTTATTCAGTTGTTCATCATTGGCTGTTTCCCCTGCACTGGGTTTTGAACCAGAGACCTTGGGATGTATGTGGCATTCTCCTGGTTTAACCTGCTAGGCCACCAGGGTGCACCACATTTTTGTGTTTTTCTACATAAAAACATAACCTTGCAGTTGAAAAAGACTTAAATACCTTTGATTATTATTTTTTATACAGTGAAGCCAAGTGTTCTTGGCCTCCACTGAGGGTAGGATTGAGCAAGGAGTAAGAGGAAGCAGTTGGTAGCTGCTGTAGAGATGGGGTGCTGTAACAGTGAGCTTTGGACAGCCAGAAACAAGAAGTCACTCTGCTGGGTTAGAGATGATGGGACTTGCACCAGGACACAGGAGTAGGGAGGATCTAAGGTTGGTGAGGGAAGGTAGCAGGCATGCTAGACTTGATTGACCCTTTTGCTTTCTCTTATAAGGAAAACTAATTACCTGGAAATAGAAGTTAGTTTAGGATTAAAAAATTTGGGAGATGCAACAGGAATAGGTTCTTTAAAGGATGCAAGCCAGAAGTATGTGTGTATGTTTTATTTTGAACACTGGCTCACAGTAAAACTTAGGTTTACTTGCATACTTTGTAATTATTTCCTGTTGATTTTCTGGAATCAAAATTAGTTTTGCTGTATATTAAGTGTTAATACAAGTTAGAAATTTGATGAATCTCAACCTGTTAGTTTATTTTTAAACCACTGTGTCAGCATTATTCAGTATGCGAGCCACTAGCCATATTTAAGATTAAATTAATTAAAAGTAAGTAATAAAAAGATCAGTCATTCGTCTAACTAGCCACATATCAAATGCTCATTGACTCCATTTTCCTAGTGGCCACTGTATTGGATGATACCTTGTATTGGACAATACCTCATACTGGACATTTCTGTCATCACAGAAAATTCTATCGGACAGCACTGAAATTGTTTTTTTTTCCCTTTCTCCTCCATCAGACTAATGCTAGTTTACATTAAGATACAATCAACTGCAATTTTTAACATAACCTTGAGAAGCTCACTAATTATTCGTTTGCTTTTTTATAAAAGGAGCATATTTTGAGAATAATCTGACAGTGCCACCATTTTCTTTCAGGGAAGTTGTAGACCTCTGTTTTCGGTGGCTAGGTAAAGAGGATTGAATTGGGGCCCCACTCTTTTTCCTCATTGAGAAAAGCATGAGTGGTGCCTCTGAGAGAAGTGCTTCTACAACAGCCATGTTTACTTGGAGGCAATGCTGGACTACACAAAAATTGCCTTCAAGATTCCAGGCATTAATGAATTGTAAATTTGCTTTAGCACAGTTAGCACGGACACATCAGCCTGTTTATTTGTTAGCGCTCTGTATCCCCAGTGGAAACAAGCTTGAGAAATAATTGTTAGAATGTAGAATTGGAAATGGTTTCCTAGTATGCACTTGAACTTTAGATTGCTCACTAGATTTTTTGTTTTCGCTTTTCTCTCTTTTCTTCATTTGTCAAATTTAAGCCTTTTGGAAACAAAGGTCACTTAAAACCTCAGGATCTAAAGTTTAAGTTTATACAAGATTTTTATGTGCCTAGAAACTTTTACTCACTTTTTGTATTCATTTGTTCATTCCTTCAACAAATATTGCTTTAAGTACTTTGTGTAAGCTTGTTTGTAGAGGGAATGCTGTCACATGGTGATCTACTCAGGGTGAAGGAAGGATGAGATATGAATTCTGCAGGATAGCAAAGCGGGTGGTATGTATTTAAGAGAGAGAGACTCATTGTGCTTGCTTGCACACAAGACACACACAGATGTGGTCCATAGTTCTATAGGAACTATCTCCTAAATATCTTTAGACTCTGTCTCTTCTTCCTGTTCTCACTGTTACTTATTTATTTCATGTTCTCAGCATTCCTCATATCCATTAGTATTTCTCTGTACTTTTTTCTCTATTCAGTTACGTTCTCCTTTTTTTTTCCTTTATGCAGTTTTTCTCAGAGTCTTCCCCTTACCCCCAATAAAAAACAGCTTAGATTGTGTATCTTCTGTTACCCACAGATTGAAGTCCCAACTTATTAATATGTAGTCTCAGTATAGGTTCTGTTTGTAGTCCCTTTATTAAACTTTCCTGAGTTCTCTACCATCTCGTCCATGTTGAGACCCTGACTAATCTTACCTTCCCCTGCCTCCTGGTTCTGGCTATCTTCTGTTCCCTGTACAGATGTACTCTCTTCATTGAACACCTTGCCCTCAGTGCTAGGAGGCTTTTCTTGCCCTTGGGACTATGGATGTGTTTGGACAATGGGAGGTATGGGAGCTACCAGCAGAAAGAGAGTAGGGTTACTGTGAATATTCTCTGGACCTCCTCCTGCCAAATCATGTCATGTTGGCATTCCTAGAGGTCATATTTCCTATCAGGCAGCCCTTTCTGTACCTTTTAGGACTAGTGATGGATGTATCAGCTTCAAGAGTTTATGCTGTCTCTTGACTCTGCCCACACCTTCCATTGATTGAATCATTGGCTCTGTGTGTGTGTGTGTGTGTGTGTGTGTGTGTGTGTGTGTGTGTCTTAGTTTACTTGGGTTGTCATAACAAAACACCATAGATTGGGTGGCTTAAATAGCAGATATTTATTTTCTCACAGTTCTAGAGGCTGGAATTCTAAGATTAGTGTGTCAGCATGGTAAAGCTCTGGCGAGGACTTTCTCCATAGCTTGTAGACCTGGCCTTCCTTGAGAGAGAGTTCTATTTCTCTTTTCCTTTTTTTATACGACCACTATGGATATTAGTCCTTAGCTGATTGTTTCATCTCTGATAGTCTTTTTTTTTTTTTTTTTTTTTAAGGACAGGTACAGGCAGGAATGCAGGTTGACGTGCCCCGGCGGCCTAGCGGGTTAAACTGGGCACAGTCCATGTGCACCCGAAGGTCCCCGGTTCAGAACCCAGTGCCAGGGAACAACAGCCAGTGATGAACAACTGGATAAAGTGAAGTCCTTTTGCCTGCCCGCCCACCTGCTTACCTGCCTTTCCGCCTGTACCTTTCAATGAAAAAAAATAAAAGAATTGGGAGAAACAAGCATGCAGGAAGAGAGAGGAGGAAGAAGCACTTTACATTTTATTTTATTTAGTTTTATATCTTGGTTGTTCCTGAAGACCCCAGGATATGAACCCAGGTACTTGGTATGTACACAGATTGTTCTCAACTGGAGGCAGCAGACTCAACCACTATACTGGGTGTGCCTTGTCTCTGTTAATCTTGACTTTAGACTTTCTCTGAGAACTGTTTCATTCTCTCATGTTGCCACATCTAATGCCAATAACTTACCTATCTCTCTATTTCTGATCTTCGCCCTAAGTGGCATTCATTTAGTAAAGTTTTATTCAGGTTCAGCTGTGCCTAGATGCAGAAATACTATAATTTTTGCCCTCAAGTTGCTGGCAAGCATTAAAAAAGCAACTTAAAAAACAGTGTGACAATGTGTGTACAGGTGCCATAGGACAGATAAATAGAGAGTGCCTGTCTTGGACTTGAAAGGTAATGAGAGAGCAAGTACTTCAATAAAGGATGAACATATATGAAATCACTAAGGGTTTTGAAAGCATATTTTCAATTAGCAGCAAATGGTTCAGTGTGATTGGAATCTTAAGGGCTGATTGGGGAATAGCAAAAACGTGGCTGTACATTTAAGAAGATGCCAGATCAGCTCAAAAACAATATTCTCAACTACCTTTTTCCGCCATAAACCAACCTCAACTTCACATTTTTGTCCATGGAACTCTCATTTTCCCTACTGCCAAAGCCTGAAGTGTCCTCTTTTTTCTTTTCAATTTTCTTTCTTTGTTATAAACTGCCCCCAACCCCCCGCCACTGTGATGGGTCTTGAACCCAGTCCCCAAATTTAGGTCCTGGGACTTTACATGGCCTGCACCCTAGTCACTTGAGTCATGTGGGTGAGCCGTGAAGTACCATCTTGAAGTCAATCTCTATAATTTTAGTTAACCATCAAGTGGAGTCATTTCCATATACAAAATACTTTCAGGGATCCTTTTTTATTTTCACTATCAACACATTACTTATCACTTAATGGATTCTGTCAAAGCTGTATTAAATGTATTAAATGTATCTGTCTCTTTCAAATTAAGTCAATATTTAAAAACCCCTATTTTACCATGTTGTTGATCCTGAGCAAAAGAGGACTGTTACTTTATTTCCTGCAGGGTAAGTCCATGCTTGGGCTAGTACTTAAAATTTTTTTTTAGTAAGCACAAAAATCTTATATGAATCTCATTAATAACAGAAAATTGCAGAATTAAGAGTAATTTGCATTAACACTTTGTTCTATTTTGAGTTTTTATTATGAATATAACATATTTTATACAATGAGCATTTTGAAAGTACAAGTCCAGTTCTCCCTAAATCACATCTTTTTTTGTCATAATTCTAGGCTACTTATTTAGTCATGTTACTTGCCTCAGTGGGAGGTCATGTATACACTGACTCCAGAACCAGCCTGTGTTCTACTACTTTACTAGTTTGTTTCAGAAAGGTTCTGTATGTCTCTAGACTTCCTAATAACTTTATGTGGAAAATTGGGGAAATGATAGTAACTACTTTATAAGGTGGAGGTAAGGTTAATTTGTGTAGCCCAGTGCCTCGCATGGTTGAGCATGAATTACATGCTGACTATAAAATGCTATATACCTTGAACACTCCTTGCTCATTCCCTCTGTGCTGTGTTGATGCAACATGATGCTTCCTTTGCATCCTTTTACCACTAAATGCTCTTCTCAAACCTTTTTGCCTGTGATTTATCTGCTGTTTCAAGTTCTTCCCAGTTGCCTTTCCTTTAATAGTCTTTTCTAACTACTCAGTTCACGTTGACCTCTGAATTCCTATAGAATTTTTTATACCATGTAAGAAATAGTCATATGTTCTATTTCTTTTTACACACACACACACACACATATATATATAAATATATTAAAATTCACTTTTTTATTGTATAGTTTTGACCAATGCCTGGATTGTGGAATTACTATCACAGTAAAAAAAAGGTAATAATTTTATCCCCTCCAAAAAAATCCATCTTGGTATTATTACTTTTTAAAACAATTCCTGAGAATATATTCTGTTTTCGTGTGTATAATTTAGGCTCTTAAACCTAGAGTCCATTGCATAATAACTTGTCTCCCCTCATGTATGACCTAGCTCACTATTGAGCTTATAGTGAATATTGAACATGAACATTTGACATGCATATGAAAACAAAGCCTTAAAAGCATGATAAATTCTGACATATTAAAAAGTTACTGATTTATTTAATTTTTCTCTTTGGTCTTTAAGAGTCACTTTATTTAGGTGAAAAATTTCCACTGAAAATTATTACTGTTGAATTTGTTAACATGATTTTTGAGCTTTGCAGGGGTAAATACAAATCATTTTTTATTTGGATAACAGTTCGATTCTGTCTGTTTTTATTATCATATGTACTTATAGTTTCAATTTTTTTCTAAGCCTATTTAAGTTTTAATATAAAGCAAAGTTTTGTCTTTCCCTTCCTTGACTTCATTGGGCTATTATGTTATGGATTATTAAATGTATTTACTGAGTTGCCCTTTTTCCTTAAACATATTTAAGGAAGTGAACAATTTGATTGAAAATGAGTTAGTTACAAATGTAAAATATGAAACTGTCCTGTTTTTTCAATTTTTTTCCCCTTGGGCCAATTTTCCTCTCTTCCCTGGGGATTCTATTATTTTAATCTCTAAAATCAGAGGTCAATGCAAATAAGAGAATTTATACTTGGCTAAGAATGGGGCTGACATGGATAAGCACATGCTCTGCATGGTTTCCTAATTCTTCACTCTTGGATATTATGAAGTATTGATCCTTTTCCAGAAGGGCAAAATTATAGTTAAAAGATTTGCATCTCATTCAGTAGAGTTTACTTCATAACGAAGTGAATTGAATTTAACCATATGTGTCTTTCTTTCCCTTCCCCAACAGCTTCCATGCCTATGGCTGTTCTAAATTTTGGCCATATATATCCATTTCAGAGAGGCTTTTTCTGTAATGACAACAGCATCCGGTATCCATACCATGACAGTACCGTCACAACCACTATGCTCATCGTATTAGGGCTTGGCTTACCCATTTCTTCTGTAAGTAAATTAATTAGTAGGTAGTGATGGGTTTGTGTTGCTGGAGGTTGGATGAAATGATGAAATGGGGTGGGGGTAGATCCACAGTACTCTCTTCACCATTGTTGATGTGGTGAATCGTTGCTGTTTGAATCCAGGAGTAGTGTTTCTCCAGTTAAATGGAGATATTATCCAAAACAACTTGATGTCATCATGAAAAATTATAGAATGACTGTTTTGGAGTGGAAGGGTTTATTGAAGTAATTAGACCAACTCCTTTCAGTATACAAGTTAAACTTAGGTTCAGACATTTGCTCAAACCCAGTGGAGGCCATAGAAAAGGAGATTTGTTTCTTAATTTTAAGAAAATGATTCAGCAGAAAAGATATAAGTACACATGCAGAATAAAATCCTTAGAATATATCAGAATTGTATTACTGTTTTTTGAAATGTACCGTCCTTTAGATAGTTCACTAGTTTGTAGGATAATAATGGGTTTCATCATTTTAAATAACTGGAAACTTTTTCTCAATTTTAAGTTTTACAGACTGGATTAAGATTTGCACTTGGGATAATATGGTGACTTTCTTTATCCTTGGCTCTGATTTCTGAGCCTTGCTCACTTGGAAATAGAAGAAAGGAGCAGAGTAAAAATTTACCTTCCTGGTTGTTTTGGGGATATAGCGGATTATGCCTTATTTCTCCTTTGACCACTCTTATCTTGTCAGTTGTTTACCCCAGACAGTTAAAAAATGAAAAGTATTATCTTAGTAAATTTATTAACTTTGTTCCACAGCTGACTTTTCTTTTCCTGTTTTGTTCCCAAATTGATTAAGACTAACAACCTATTTCTTTGGTTTTCTAGTTCATATTTGAACTTACTTTCTTTTTACACACAGATTTTTGTTGCTTTCGGATGGTTTTAGGTCAGTATTGTGATGCTGTAGGAAACTTGGATTTTGTTGTATTCCAAGATTGTAAAAATTCTTGAATTTAGTCTACACATTATAATTTGATTATAGCCACTTTTACAGGAGTGGAAAGAGAGAAAAAAAGTCAGATTTTATTTTAAGGAGATAACTTTTCCCTAAAAAGTAAATTCCACACTAACGACTTATATTTTAGCCATCAAGCTAATAGAAACAGTGTGCGAGAAAACATTTAGTTTTACCACTTAGATGATAATTGTATTTTGTGCCTTCTTTTTATTCTATAGCAAATATTTTTGAGTTGTTATAAAGTCAAGCAGCTTAAATGCAATAAAGCTGAAATTTAAAAAATGTAGTAGAAAAAGACAGTATGAATCCTCAAGTTCTTGGATAGTAAATTCATGAGGTTGCTCTTAGAGAGAAGTGACCCGTAAAGACATTTTAATGCAAATTTATATTAAAATAAATTGTTGCATCTGGCCAGTTTCTGGTCCTTACATGTACAGATGGTTTTTGCATTAATATGAAGGGATTCTTGAAAATTCCTGTGGTAGATTTATTTTTGTTCTAATAGTTTATATATAATATCAGATATAAAAGAATTTTCTATTAATGAATTATTTATATTTGATGTCCCTATACACACTTATAATTGATAAGTTACAGAATTTTGAATGAGAGAATCTTTTAAATTAGCACATTTTTTTTACACTGGGGTCCATATTTTTTTTCAAAATGCATTTGCTATTTTTCATCAGTCAAAATGATATAGCAATTAGAGACCTATAGATTTCTATATTTGTTGACTTAAACTTTCTTTTGGCTTTTAATTACCCCACTTTTTATTTCACATAAATTTCTCATTTCCTCCCCTTATGACTTTATTAGCTTTCCAGCTTTGGCAATTTCTTACACATTTACTTTTGTAAAATTTTATATTTCTAGAAAAAGCAAAAGCTTGAATTTGTGTGCAAACTTCAGTTATAATAGTAACAATATAGTTAGTATTAAATTCCAAATCCCTGTCTTGTATATAGTTTGGGAATAGAAAGCTTTCTTTTGTGATTAATAGGTTATTTTAAATTGTTGATTGCAGACTGAGAGTAGTTTTTTCTTAGGTCTTTGATTACTCTATGGTATGTCCTTTTAATGAAAAAATGTGTAGCCTGTATTAGTATAGCCAGTGCTTTTTTGTTTCCAATTTATGAAACTTCTACAGAGATGTTATTTTATTCAAAATGACCTAGACTGCGTCATGACAAACTAGGAATGTATATTTAAAAAAAGTATGTGAAATGATTTGATCTCTTTACAAATAAATACTTTCCTGTATCAGTGAGAATAGAAGAATGCCTCAAAGCAACATGGGCAAAAGACATGAGTAGAAATTGTAAATGGAAGGAAAAATATTGTCAAGAAAAGCTTTCACAGTCCTTTTTTAAAAAATAATATTTATTGAGGTAACTTTGATTTAAAGTAATATAAACACATATGTACAGGTTCCCCATTCCTCGAATATATGATAACACACCCTTGCCCATCACCAAATCACCAAAATTTCTTCGTCATTGTTCTTTGCTCCTCCTTTCTCACTGTTCTGTTGATAGTATTCAAGGGTTGTTTTTTTTCTTCCTGCTTACTTTGTTTACATTCCACATGAGTGAGATCACTTGACGTTTGTCTTCTTCTGACTTATTTCAATTAATATAATCCCCTCTGGTTCCATCCATGTTGTTGCAAAGGGCAGGGTTTCATCTTTTTAAGGGCTGTGTAGTATTCCATTGTACGTATGGTCCACATCTTTATCCATTCATCTGATGATGGGCTTAGGTAGTTTCCAATTCTTGGCTATTATAAATAATACTCCAATAAACATATGGGTACATATATCTCTGCAAATTAGTGTTTTTTGTGTCTTTTGTGTAAATATCCTGAAGTGGGATGATGGGATCATATGGGGTTTCTAGTCTCAATTTTTTGAGGAATTTCCACACTGTTTTCCATAAGCCTTGCATCCGTTTGCACTCCCACCAACAGTGCACACGTGTTCCCTTTTCACCACTCTTGCCAACATTTGTTGCTTCATACTTTTGAATAATCCCACAGATATAAGGTGATGTATGATCATTTTGATTTACATTTACTAATAACAGGTGAGGAGGGACAAAAAGATTTAATGTTTTTAAGAAATAAAACTTCGTTTTATTTATTAGTTCATTCATTAACATTTCTCAAGAGTTCTGCAGTTTTAGAGTCTGTTCATAGATGGCCATCTACTTATTTCCTCATGGAGTGGAAGGGAAAAGGGAATACTGTAGAGTCCCTTTAAGAAGGGCACTAATTCCTTTTACGAGAGCTCCACCCTCAGACCTAATCACCTCCCAGTGTCCACTTCCTAATACTATTATATTAAGGGTTAGGTTTTGCCATATGAAAGTGGGGAGACACAGACGGGAACAAAGGAATGAAAGACTACAGTGGTGTAAAAGGCCCAAGAACTATGGTGTTGGGTGTGGTGTGAAATGTACACAGACTGAGGTGCAAAACCAATATACTAAAAATCATATAGCAACCTAAAGGAACAGACTGAACAAAAATCAACCCTTGGGCATTGGCAATAGAACTGAAGTTACCAGTAGGGAACGGGGTGTGGGCAGGTGGGGTCCAATGGACAGTGGTGAAGAACTTTTGATATTTTGGTGGTGGAGAAACTGCACATATGGGTTTATATTTTATAAAGCAAAATTGCCTCAATAAATGTTAAATTAAAAAATCATGTAGCTATGTAAACAAAATTACAATTTTAAACAGTTAAAAAAACAGTAACACAACTGACAACTTGGTTTGACCTGTTACATTGGCAAAGGTAGGAGCTTTCCCTGTGTGTCAAGTATAGAAAATAAGTTCTGTCTCATACATAAAACTGTCAGGGCTATAAATTGGTATTGAAAAAGAATCGATTGTTGGACCTAGAAATTATGTTTCAAGTAATTTATCCTAAGGAAATAATAATAGTTTCATGTAAAGAATTAGTTACAGAATGTTCATTGCAGCATTATTTTTTATAGTAGAAAATTGGAAATGCATTAAGTTCAGTTGTGTACCTCTTATGATATAACCTCAATGATGAAACATCATGATTTCATCCATTTTGTAATTTTTGGTACTATTTAGTTTCATGGAAAGATTTTTGTGATATATTTAAGTGGGGCTGGAAGGGAGAAGAGTTATAATGCTTCTCTCTGAATAGTGGGATTTTTAGCATATGAGATTATTTTAATTTTATCTCCTATGTTTTCTATTTTTTCCTCTCCCTTAAACAGAAGTTTTTCAAATAAAGAACATTTTAAAATTTAAAGACCTACTAGAAATGATCTGATTTTCATTTCAGTCAAGGTGACAAACGTTTATCTTAACTCTATACCTATTTTCACATAACTTGTTCTGAAAGCTTAACTGTTCTGTGTGTGGGTTTAGTTATGTCTGTCCCAGAGAGTGCTGAAAGAAAAGATTCAAATAATGATATTTTGAAAATACACAATAAATTAAAATAAACACTTCACACCTTGTTCTGAGTCTCAGCAACCTATGTGACTCTTTTAGGAGTGATGGTTTGTCTGCGGTCTTGAGTAAGACCTACAAATAAACATATAACTCCTTGAAGATAGAAAATTTGTCTTGTGTGTTATAGTATAGTACAATCCAATTAGGATTCTAACCAGATTTAAGGTCATAGTCTTCAACAAAGCTGCCCTCGCTTTAGTTGTCACCCTCAAGTTTGAGGGTCCTAAGGCCACCCATAGTGGGTGGCTATAAATCAGTTGGTTACAAATATGGGGGATTCCCATGATCTCCCAACCTAATAAACTGGGCCTCACTTCAGATGTCAACCACAAGTGATTGGGGATGGCACACTCCTGTGTCTCAGTTGCTAAGTTACAGGTTGTGTTAAGCCCAAGGACCCCGTTTTAAGTGGGCTATAAGGAACTTGGTCTACTATCAGGGATGGTAAGAATTGCTGGAGGATTCTTTCTAGGATTGAGCTGTGGAGGACAGGATGGACTCAGAAGTCCAAGGTCTAAGCCTAGTTGAAAAAAGGTCTTAGAGAAACCTAATTAAGTCATTTTAGTTGGTGTAGGAGAGATTCTTCATTACTACCTACTATTATTAAGAATGAACTTTATCCTAAGTGTGTAATACATAGTAATGTAGAACATTGTTGTAGCATATTTAATGTGTAAAAAAACCTTTCTCCTAAGTTAATTTAAAAGTGTGTATTATTTGAAATCCCATTATGTTTTAATTATTTGAAGTCCGTTAAAATTCCCATATTCTACAGTATAGATTGTTCCAATTTTTTTGTTTGGGGACTTTAGTGAAGGATTCTAGGTGATTATTCCAAAAAGCAGAACTGTTAATAGCCTTTTAAACCAAAATTTAGAATAATGTACATTGGATTATCCTTTTCAATTGATCTGATATGGATTAGAGTAATAAAAAAAATGCCCGCCTTTTTATAAGCATTCAACTCAGTATTTTTCTAGCATTGATTATTCCTGAGATTTTTGCTACAAGTATTAGTAATATAAAAAGCAGATGATAAGTCACAGTTTTAAAGGATAAAATACAATTTAGAAGAAATATTTTTCTCTATTTTTGGTAGTCACTCTTTTCAAGTTAATTCATGTAAATACATTTTTCATGTAAATATGTTAATATCTGAGTAAAAATACAGAATAACCTTTTTGATTTGAATTGTTAAAGAATGCTGTACCTGTAAAGTTTGAGATTTGATAATGTTTGGGAAAAATGAGGGAGGTCATTTACTGTAGATACATGGATTTTTCTGATGTTCTTATTTATTTTATTTAGTTGTCCTTCTTGGTTCTCCTGTTGGGCCCAGGGCATGAACCGGGGACCCTGGCATGTATGCAGACTGCCCCTAACCCCTTTTCAAACAGGGCACACCTGTTCTTTATTTTTGACATTTTGTTTGAAAGATAGCATTTCTTTAGAGTGACTGCCCCCAAAGGAGATAACTGAGGCCACATTTTTATTATTTTGGAGTAACATCCTTGGATAGTAATAAGCTTCTAGTCATGAGGAAGAAGGAATTTGTATATTTATTTTTGTAAACTGTAAAGTAATATTTGACTGTAAAGTATTTATTGCAAAAGTGGCCGTAAGTACCCTGAGGACATTGCTGTTTGCTGGGTTACATAGCTTGGCAGTTCTTTTTTGTTACCTTTTCCTTGTATAAGTTCAGGAAGGTGGTATCAAAAGAGCTCATTGCTGACAACCGGGTGTTGTAACTTTTCTTTCAACCCAGAGACACAAAGAAATAAGCTTTACTCTAGGATAGAGATGGTCGTTTTGGCTCACCATTTAATCTTAGTGCCAAACACAATGTTTAGCATGTAATAGATGTTTAATAAAATATTTGTAGGAGTTACCAGAAGGAAATGGGAAGGGGGAGTTAACAAATAGGCTTAATGAGTCAGTCAGAGTGAAAGACAGAATTTGACTATTGATTGTAAATTCAATATATTACTCTTATCAAAATTCTATTGGCATTTTTCAAGGAAATAGAACAAAAACTTTTATATTTGTATAGAATCACAAAAGGCCTCAAATAGCCAAAGCAATCATGAGAAGAACAAAAGTGGAAGTGTCCCACGGTTGAATTTTGAACTATACTACAAAGCAATAGTAATCAAGCCAGAGTGATACTAGAATAAAAATAGACCTACAGATCATTAGAATAGAATTGAGTCCCCAGAAATAAACTCACACACATGTGGCCAGTTAATGTACAAAAGAGCAAAGAGCATATGGTAGAGAAAAGGAAATGGTGTTAGGCGAAAAAAGTTGATTGTTTAAAAAAGAAAAGTAAAACAAGTTGATAAAAAAGAAAAGATGAAATCCTGCCATTTGAAACAACATGTATGGAACTAAAGGGGATTATACTTAGTAAAACAAATCAAAAGGAGAAAGACAAATGCTGGATGATCTCACTTATATGGGCTATAAAGTAAGAAAGCAGATGAACAGATGAAACAAAAACTAACTTTTGGACATTAATAACAAAACTGAGATTACCAGAGGGGGAAAGAGGGTAAAAGGTGGGGAGGGGGGTCCAACAGACAGTGGTGAAGGACTATTAGAAATGTGGTGGTCGTGGTATGTTATTATGTATTTGATGAAAAGTGAATCTCCACATCTAAGACTTAAAGTTGTAAACCAGTATAACCTCAGTTTAAAAAAACAGCTAACCAAAAATAATATATTTGGATGTTGGCTTATGATGATGCATACCTTACACCTATATAATGTTCTTTCAATAAAAAATAAATTAGTAGAAATTATTGTCTAACTTTTCTACTGCATGTATCCTGACAAATCTGTAGGATTTGGATGGATTAAATATTATTTCTAGATGATTATTCAGATTACTGTGAAGCCCTAAAAACTTTCTACTAAACAAATTTTACTGGTAATATAAGAAAGCAATTGAAAATAATGTCATTTTTCTACTCACCGGAATTAGTCTTCTTAGCATCTAAACTTTCAATCAGACTTGTAGTGCCCCCCGCCACTTTTTAAAGTAGAAGTGGCATAATTTATTAAACATTGAATAGACAGAAGGCAAACATAAATATTTTTGATGGTTATTTATAATGGGGTTAACATGCAGTTATTTAAAAATATACTGAAAATCAAATTTATCTTTTCCTCATTAATTCTTAAAATTTTTGTGAAACTAACTTGTTAAAAACAAAATGTTAATTTCTGAATATATGAAAATAATAGCATAGTTATGTCTGTATTTTTCTGTTTTGGACCAAAAGAATTTGAAGGCAGAATAGTATGTCAGTATGACTTTAGGAATGTCATATGCTGTAATTTAGATAAAAGTAAAATGAAGTCACTTACATCAATATTTTATGAATTTATTTTCCTTTTTCACAAATACCATTTTGAAAACTCTAACTAGGGACATTATATACTTTTTAAGTCCTGAGAAATGGGTTGAACTCATGGCATTGCTTTAAAAATCTTTCTGTAAGTAAAAATTAATTTGCACCTTTGATTTGGCAATATATTTTCAGATAATGATGCCAAATGGATGGCCCATGAAAAAAATAATTGATAAGTTTGGTTTCATTAAAATAAAAGACTTTTGATATGCCTTGGTGGCCTAGAGGTTTAATATACCACCAGGCACAGTCCACGTACATCCCAGGGTCCTGGTTTCAAGACCTAAGGTTGGAGCAAATAACCAAGAAGAGCAACTAAATGCAATAAAGTTCTTTCCCCCTTCTCTTCCTGCCTGCCTGCCTGCTTGCTCACCTGCATTCCTGCCTGCACATGTTTCTCTTAAAAAAAAATAAAGACTTGTGCTCATGAAAGACATTTTTAAGAGAATGAAAAGACAAACCACAGACTGGGGTAAATAATTACAAACACTTATCTGATAAGACTTGTACTCAAAATATGCAGTTCTTAAAGCTCAGCAATAAGAAAGCAACTCACAGGCAAATTGGGTAGGGGGATCAATTGTATAGTGAAGGAAGAACTGGAATGGTGGTGGTACACTTAATGTATTATATATAGATGTTGATTTATAATGATGCACCCATTAAACTTATATAATTTTATGTAATTTTCCTTCAATTAAATAATTAAAAAAAGAAAATTTAAAAATGGGAAAAGTTCTGGACAACTGCAGAAGGGACCTATAATGTCAAATAAGCATATGAAAAGGTGCTTAAATCATACTAGGGAACTGGAAAATGCAACAACAAGATAACCACTACACAACTATGAGAATGGCTAAAAGTCAAAACATTGATAACATCCAATGTTGATGAAGATATGGGACAACAGGAAATCTATTATATAATAGTGGTAATATAAAAAGGTACAGTCATTTGGAAATAATCTGGTCATTTCTTAAAACAAAACAAAACAGTCTTACCATATGATCCAGCAATCATGCTGATAGGTGTTACCCAAATGAATTGAAAACTTACATCCACAAAAAACCTGTACATGGATGTTTTTAGCAACTTTATTCATATGTCAAAACCTGGGAGCAACTTACGTGTCCTTCAATAGGTGAATGGTTAAATTGTGGTACATCTGTGCAATGGAATATTATTCAGTGTTAAAAAGAAACTAGTAAGTTATGAAAAGACATGGAATAACCTTAAATGCGTATTGCTAAGTGAAAAAGGCCAATATTAAATATCTAAACTAATCTGTGTAATCTATATAAGATTCTGGAAAACACAAAACTATGGAGACAGTAAAAAAGGATCTCAGTGCTTTCCAGGGAATGTGGGCAGCATGGAAGACCGATGAATAGTTGGAGTATGAAAAAGTTTTAGGGCAGTGAAATTATTCTGTTTGATATTGCAATGATGGGTACATGACATTGTCATATCAAAACCCATAGAAATGGAGGGCACAAAGAATGAACCCTAATGTAGACTGAGGAGTTTACTTAATATGTATCAATATTCGTTCATCAATTAAAACATGTTATCACACTAATGCAAGATGTTTATAAAGGCAGAAACTAAAATGATGTTGATGAACAGGGAGTATATCTTACTTTCTGCTCAGTTTTTCTGTTCATCTTAGACTGCTTTAAAAGTATTTGTTGAAATATTTTTTTGAAAGTTTGCTCAAAGTCTGGCAGAATATCTATGCTCCTTTAGTAAATGGTATTAGTAATGAGTGCCACAAATGGTTATCCTCATAGTGAATATTTTTCATATTAATTGCTAGGAAGAGGATTACCTAATAAGATAGAAAATGTAAAATTTCAGGGATATGCTTCTTGTAATTTATTAACTCATTTTGTAAGAGTACTTGTTTTGACAGCCATTGCAGTTCATTGAGTTCCATAGAGATAGTGCTGGGGTAAATAAGAGCCAGATAGGCACTTTGTGCCTTGCTGAGGAAAAGAATTAAACATGGGCAAAGGAGATCCTAGAAACTAAGAGACAAAATGTCATCACGTGCATTCTGTGTGTAAGCTTGCCGGGAGGAGCACAAGAAGCACTCAGATGCTTCAATCCATGTCTCCAAGTTTTCTAAGAGGTTCTCAGAGAGGCAAAAGAATCTCTCTGCTAAAGAAAAAGGAAAACTTGAAGACCTGGCAAAGGCAGACAAGACAAGGCCCACTGTGAAAGAGAAATGAAAACATACCCCTACTGAAGGGAAGCAAAATAGTTCAAGGATGCCCAGTGCACCCAAAAAGCCTCCTGCAACCTTTTTTCTTCTTTTGTTCTGAATATCTCCTGGAAATCAGAGGACAACATCCTGGCCTGTTCATTGGCGATCCTGCAAAGAAACCGGGAGACATGTGGAGTAACATGGCTGCAGATGACAAGCAGCCTTAGGAAAAGAAAGATGCTAAACTGAAGGAAAATATGAAAAGGATATTGCTAAATACTGGGCTAAAGGAAAACCTGAAGCAACAAAAAGGAGTAGTCAAGGCTGAAGAGAGTAGGAAAAAGAAGAGGACGATGAAGAGGATGAGGAAGATAATGAATAGCTTGATTCTAGTGCATTTTTTCTTGTCTGTAAAGGCCCCTGTACACACCTCACTCCTTTTAAAGAAAAAAATTGAAATGTAAGGCGGTGTAGGATTTGTTTCTAAGTGTACATTGTCTTATGCATAGTTAACTCACTAAAACAGACCTGTTCTGGTGGTATTTTCAATGGCCACTGACCTTCCTTGGTATAGTGTGGGGGTTGTAGATTGGCGTGGAAATGTACAGCAAGTTTTTGTAGGTGCACAGGACACGTTCTATATGGAGATGTAGTGTTCTCATCTTCAGTTGTCACTAATGCCGATTAAATGAAATAATTGTTATGTTAATGAATATCACTCTAATTACAAAAAAAGTTGCAGTTTTGTTGATATTCTGAATGATTATAAGTAAATAAAATTTTTAATTAGAATGAGAGTACTTGTTTTGTCTTTAGATCATTTGTTCTTGCCAAAAGAAAGTGCAAAATTGTTTGACAGTTTAATGAATAGACTAATTTATAAGATAATCTAGTGAATACTTAAATGTATAAAACATGATAATTCTTAGAAATTCAGTTTTTGTAATAAAAGACAAATAACTAGAATATCATGACACTTATTCACAAGACTATAAGAAAATCTATGTGGAATATACTTAAGGCATTTTATGTAAATGGTCATTACTATTCTAAGTGTTGTTATGCTGCAGAGTTTTAATACATTAACTTTTTTTGCCTTCTGAAAAGTAATAAGATGAATTTAGATGCATCTTTTAGCAGTGAATATTTTATCTAAATATAGGTTTGCAGTCCACTTATCCAACATTCTTGGAGCCAGAATGTTTGAAATTTTGAAAGGTTATAATTCAAACACCTTCAACAGGACCTAAGAGAGTACCTATTAATCAGAGATAAATGTTTATACAGTAGAAAATGATTGGTCAAAGAAAGTGGGATAAATAAAGGCTAGGGTCATTCCTTCATTTGTTCAATTTACTTTTAAAAAAATTATTTATTATATTAAGTATTTACACATTAAGATAATTTCCTATGTATAGGTTCCCCATTTCTTAGATATATGTCAACACACCATGCCCTGCACCAAATCACCAAGTATTCTTCTCTAATGTCCTGTGAGCTCTGCCACCAGTTGCCCCGGCTGCCCCATTCCTTTTTGGTAACCTCAGTTCTGTTGCTAATGTTTCAGGGTTGGTTATGTTTTGTCTGTTCCTTTGTTTTGTCTATTCACATTCCACCTCTGGTATCTATCTTTCTTCTTTTGACTTGTTTCACTTAGCATAATTCCCTCTAGTTCCATTCATGCTGATTCAAATGACAGGGTTTCATCTCTTCTGAGGGCTGTGTAGTGTTCCATTGTATATATGTACCACATCTTCTTGATCCATTAATCTGTTGTTATGCACTTAGGTTATTTCCACTTCTTAGCTGTTGTGAATAGGGCAGCAATAAATATACATATCTGTGGATGGGTGCTTCTATATCTTTTGGGTAGATGCCCTGAAGTGGGATGATGGGAAACATGGAATTTCCATCTGCAGTTTTTTGAGGAATCTCCAAACTGTTTTCCATAGGGGTTACACCAATTTGCACTCCCACTAACAGTGCAAAAGGTTTCCCTTTTCTCCACATCTTTGCCAGCATTTGTTATTTCCAGAGTTTTGGATAATAGCCAGTCTTTCAGGTGAAAGGTGATATCTCATTGTTGTTTTAATTTGCATTTCCCTGGTAGCCATCGAGTAGGAACATAATTTCATGTGCCTGTTGGCCATCTGTGTATCCTCTTCAGAAAAACAAAGCACTAACAAAGGAATGAACCATTTTTCCGGCATCCTAGATGGCTATATCCTGAATCTTTGTTTCTAACTTGAAAAAAAATAAAATTCTCTATTACTTGTGAAAAGAAAACTTTTATTTATTTTAATGGAAGGGATATTGCATTTTTACATTAACTTGCTTTGAGGTATATGTAATAACATTTTTACATTACATATAATATAGTAAGTTTACCAATATTTCCCCCACATTTTCCCCTTCCTTTTCAATGAATTCCCTTTATCCCATTTCCTCCACCCTCCATCACTTCAGTACTCCTTGATTTGCCTTTTTGTCTTCCACCACTAAGAATCCATAGTTGTTTGTAGTAGTTCTCTATCTTTCTCTCTCTCTCCACATTTAGTGTTGTTTAATTTGGTTTTCATTTGTTTTCTATCTATATACACGATATGAGTTCTATCATAAAATGTCTGTTTTTCTCCTTCTGACTTATCTCACTAAGAATAATTCTTTCCAAGTCCATCCATTGTGTTGTAAATGGCAGGATTTTTCCCTTCTTGATGGCCACATAGCATTGCATTGTGTATATATACCACATCTTTATCCACTTGTTTGTTTATAGGCATTTAGGTAGTTTCCAGCTCTTATCCATTGCAAATAGTGCTGCAATTGGGGGTGCATATTGTCTCTTCAGATAAGTGTTGTTGTGTTTTTAAGGTAAATGACCAGTATGGGAATAACTGGATCATATGGAATTTCCATTCTCAATTCTTTGAAGAATCTCCATACTGATTTCCATAGTGGTTGCACCATTTTACATTCCCACCAATAGTGAATTAAAGTTCCCTTTTCTCCACATACTCTCCAGCACTTGTTGTTTCCTTTCTTTTTTTTTGAATGATAGCCATTCTTACTGGTGTGAGATGATCTCTCAATGTTGTTTTGATTTGCATTTCCCTGATGATGAGAGAAGTAGAACATCTTTTCATGAACCTGTTGACAATTTGTATGTCTTCCTTGGAGAGGTGTCTATTGATATCATCAGCTCATTTTTTTTATTGCATTGCTTTTTTTTGTTTTTGTCTAATTTTATGAGTTTTTGTATATTTTAAATATTGACCCCTTATCCAAGGTGTGAAAGGCAAATATCCTTTCCCATTCAGTTGGATGCCTTTTTGTTTTTATCGAGTTTCTTTTGCTGTGTGGAAGCTTTTCAGTTTTAGTTTTGTTTATTTTATTTGCCTTATGATGGGAGTTGAGTTCCCAAAGATATCTCAAGTCTATGTCCAATAATGTTTTGCCCATTTTTTTCTTCTATGTATTTGAAGGTTTCTGGTCTTATATCTAGGTCTTTAATCCATTTTGAGTTAATTTTTGTGTGTGGTGTTAGGTAGTGGTCTAGTTTCAAACATTTGCATGTGACTGTCCAGTTCTTCCAGGACCTTTTATTAAAGAGGTTGGCCTTGCCCCATTGTAAGTTTTTGGCTCCTTTGTCAAAAATTAGATGGCCATATATATGTAGTCTTGTTTCTTGGCCTTCAGTTCTGTTCCATTGATCTGTCTTTCTGTTTTTATACCAATACCATGCTGTTTTAATTGTTACTGGTTTGTAGTAGTGTTTGAAGAGCATGACTCCTCTGTTGTTGCTTTTTTTCTTGAGGATTGTTTTTGCTATCCTGGATTGTTTGTTGTTCCAAATAAATTTAATTATTTTGTGTTCTATGTCTTTTAAGAATGTCTTAGGAGTTTTGATGGTGATAGCTTTGACTGTATATTGCCTTGGGCTGTATAACCATTTTGATTGTTGATTCTTCAGATCTATGAGCATGGAATATCTTTACATTTTTTTGTGTCATCTATTTTAACAATGTCCTATAGTTCTCATGGTATAACCTTTCACTTCTTTGGTTACGTTTATTCCAAGGTATTTCTTTTTTTTCTTTTTTAAATGCAGTTGTAAATGGTATTGTTTTCTTCAGTTCTCTTTCTGTACTTTCATTGTTGACATACAGAAATGTGACAGATTTTTTCATATTTATTTTGTAGCCTGCTGATTTACTGTATTTGTTTATTATTTCTAGAGCTTTTTACTATAAAAGATATCCAAATAGGAAAGGAAGGAGTGACACTATCACATTCACAGATGACATGATAATATACTAAGACAGCTCTGAAAACGTATTTCTTTAAGGAAAGTTGCAGGCAGAAATGAAGGGTGAGTAGGCAGGTAGGAAGAGAGAAGAGGAAAAAAACTTTTATTTATTTAGTTTATCTTGGTGATACTGCTTCCAGATCCACACAAACCCTGGTCATTGGGATGTATGTGGACTGCACCAACATGGACTTAACTGTTAAACTACTAAGGTGTGCCTTTTTTTAAATTTTACACCTGTTTTTGCACTATAACAGTTAATACTATTCAGAGCATAATACTAAAGCAACTTACTTTCAGCAGGCAATTCTCAATAATTGCTGCCTCTCTGGGTAGCAGTAGTGAGGAATCTTTTTAATCAGATTACTTTATAATGGCTATTTTGACTGGTTGGGGGTTTGGGAAATGCATTTTGGGTATTTGTTATTTATTGGGGGAATATAAACAGATGTCATTGGCATTGATTTTCTCAGTCGAGTACCTGGGAGTTTTGCAGCATAATGCAGCAATCATGTATTTAGTTAAGTATGCAGAGTTCAATTAGATACATTTGTACATGTGTTAATCTTCTGATATGCCTTTTAGAAGCTTTCACAATTTGAGAGAAGAAATAAGACTTGTTTCAAATTACTTTCTCTGTAACTTGGGGACAGTATGCTCTTGTTTAGTTTTTGCATCAAATTACCTGTTTCCAGTGTGGAGAGTAACTGTTCTGTGGCACCTGTAAGAAAACCATTGGGCAAGGAGATGGAAAGAGCAACTGAGAAGGTATCCACTTGTTTACTGTAGAACTTTTCTCATTTTCTATGGAGCTATTATAATTTGGGTACTCATTTGGTTTAGGATTTTTGCATATATGATAAATGGAAGATTATATTTGTTATCATTTGTTGTCTATTGTGTATGTAGTGCTGTGCTAGATATGTTAGAAAATCTTTCTGTTTTCATAGTAACTCTGTGGTAGGTATTTATTTCCTTTTTATAGTGACAGAGGCTGAATTGGAGTTTTAATCTTACCAAGTCTGTCTTACTCTATTTTTCCACATTCTTTTTTGGGAGTCCCTCATTTTCTTCAGTTTGGAGTGGGTCAGTTTTGATTGGATAAGCCCTGTAAGTTCTTATGCTTTGGTTTTCTTTTGTTAGTTGGAAATTTTGAATATGAGTTTAGGTGGTAAAGGTATTTAGGAAATTTGCATTAGTGTGATTACAGTCACCAAAGCATATGGTAAAACTTCTCTAAGGTTGAAATTATCTTATCTACTGGAAGAATTTCTGAATTCTGACCTAGACTCTTTTAAGAGTGAAATTTTTAATTTAAATCTATTTCTTAATTAGACTTCTGAAATTCAGTGTGACCTTATGTAAGTCATTTAATCTATCTATCTATCTATCTATCTATCTATCTATCTATATATATACAGATATATTTCTATTAACTGTAAAAAGAATGCTTTTAGGTTTACCAGAAAGTGAAAGTTTGCTTCACTGATGCAAACACCTCACCAATCTCTTGTCCTTATCCTTAAGAACAGAATTCATGAATTAGCTCCCAATTTATCATTTTGTTATTTATTATACTTTAGAGAATGGTACAGCTGGTTATTCACCTAGTAAGTGGGAGTAAAGTGCTTTGCCCGTTTTTCTTTTCCTGATAATTCTCATTATCTATCTTTACTACTGAGTGCTTTAAATAAGCTTTATCTGTGCCTTAAAACAACTGTAGAGGAATGCTTGGTTGCTTATAGTACTTGATGAAGTTTAGTGGTCTCCTTGGGAATTTTTAAGAATAAGCTCATCTTCCCAAATTTAATAAGAAATTCTCAGTTCCCTTAACTTTTCTATTTCAAAGATCTTGTCCTTCGTTTGTCTCATCCATTTGCCTCCCATGGTCTTATCCAATTGATACTATTTCTAATAACTTAAATTCCTCCATGATCTGAATTTTAAAATCTAATCTGAATCTTACTCTCTAATCACCACCTTCATGTAAACAGTTCTGTCAGTCACCATCTGTTTCCAAGTTTTTACTTTCAGTGGTCTTCATCTACCTGATCTATCAACAGCATTTTTAAAAACGTTTTTTAAGTTAATTTTAGACACGTAGATGTTGCAAAAATAGTTTAGAGAGTTCTTACCCTTTACTCAATTTCCCCCAATGATAGATCTTACATAATTATGATAAAATGATTAGTAGTATTAACTAAAATGTAGACTTTATATTTCACCAGTCTTTACATGTACTCTTTTGTGTGTGTTTATGATTCTATGAAATTCATCACATTTGGATTCATGTAACTATTAACACAATCAAGAGTTGAGAACTATACCTCACCTTAGAGAAATTTTGACATAATATATCTTTATAGTTACACCACTGCCCCAACCCTAACCTTTGACAACCACTGAACTAGCCCCCATCACTATAATTCTGTCAGATATTTTCTATCTTATATTAATAGATTCATGTAGGTATATATTTCTTCCAATTTGACTTTTTAAACTCACAGTTATGCCCTTGAGATGTAAATTATAGAGTGTATGAAGAGTCACTATTATTAAGTTATATTCTGTTATATGGATATATCATAGTTTGTTGATTCATTTTGTCTGTTGAAGTATATATATGTTGGTTATTTCTAGCCTTTAACTATTATAAGTAAAGCTCCATGATCATATTTTACAGGTGTTTTGTGAACATCAATACTCATTTTTCTATGGTGGATACCCAGCGTTGGAATTGCTGGGGTTTTTGGTAAATGTATGTTTAAATTTGTAACTAACTGCCAAACTATTTTTTCAGAGTGATTATACCATTTTGCATTCTTATCAGTAGTATATAAAGGTCCACTTGTTCGCATCTTCACCAGCACTAGTGTTGTCAGGATTTTTTTTATTTTAGCCATATTAATAGATGTGTAGTGATATCTCACTAGGGTTTTACTTTGGTTTTCTCTGATGGTTACTGATGTTGAACAATCTTTTTAGATGTGCTTGCTCGCTGTCCATGTATTACCTTTAGTAAAGCGTATTGTTCAAGTCTTTTGCTCATATTCTAATTGATTTCTCTTTTTTCTTTACTGTGGAATTTGAATAAATCTTTAAATATTATGGATACATAAAGTCTTTTATTGAATATGTGATGCAAGCATTTTTCCATTCTGTAATTTGTCTTTAAAAAATTTTTAAAGCAAAAGTTTTAAATTTTGAGGAATCAAATTTATTGATATTTTTACTTTTATAGACTGTGCTTTGATGTTGTTTCTAGGAATTCTCACCCAACCCTACAAAGAATTTTTGTATGGTTTCTCTAAAACTTTTACAGTTTTCCATTTTATACTAATTTCTCCAATACGTTTGTGTAAAGTATGAGGTTCAGGTTGAGGTTTTTTGTTTTTGTCTGTGGATAACCAATTGTTCTAACATAATTTGTTGAAAAGATTCTTCTTCATTGGGAAAAAGTTACTTGACTGTATTTGTGTAGGATTCTTTCTGAATTCTTTTCTGCTCCATTGGTAGATGTATCTTTCCTTCCACTTTGACTTAACAGTGTCTTGATTACTCTAAGTACCTATCAGGTGGTTAAAAAAAAAAAAAAAATTGGATAGCTTAAAATAAAATGGGGAAAACAAAGCATACCCACATTTTTCTAAAAAAATATTTAGGAATAAATGGGTCTTCAACTTACTATTTTTCAAAATTGTTTTAGCAATCTGTTCCCTTTTCTTTCCACATAAATTTTAGAATCAGTGTCTATAAAAATCTGACTGGAATTTGATAAAGAATTGCATTTAAGATATAGGTCAGTTTGGAGGAGAATTGGCATTTTTACCTTGTTAAACCTTCTAATCCATGAATATGCTATGTCTTCCCACTTTTTTAGGTCACTGATTTCTTTCACCAGTGTTTTATTGTTTTCAGTACAGATATATTTATATCTATCTATCTATTAGGTTTATACCTAAGTATTTCACTTTTTAAACTATTATAAATGGCATTATGCTTTTGTTTTTGATTTCCAGTTGTTCATTAATACTGCATAAAAATAGAATAGATCTTTGTGTATTGACCTTTTCTCTTGTGACTTTGCTAGTTCTTGGAATTTGGGGATATAATTCCTTGGACTTTCCTACACTCTCCTAGTTTGAATTCTTCTTTACTGGCTGCCTTTTTTTCATTCCCCTTTGCAAGTTTCTTTTTCCTGACTTTTTAATTTTGGAGTGCTCTGAGGATCAGTCCTTGGGTCATTTATTCTCCTCTATCTCCAATTCCTCTTTAATGACTTCATATCTATGCCAAATTTTTATTTTCAGCCTGGATCTATCCCTCAGTTGCGTACTTGAGATCTCTACTAAAGGCACCTCAAACTTGATGCATCCAAGTATGAACTTTTGGGACTATCTTGCATCCTTATTCAGTCTCTAGTCCTCCCCAATTTAGTTAATGCAGCTTTAAACTTCTGCTCTCTCAAGTGGAAGACCATAGGAGCATTGCTAACGCCTCTTTTCTCACACTCCTATCCAGTGCATTCATGAGGAAATTCTGTTGGCTCTACTTTCAGAATAAATCCAGAAATTGACTACTGTAAGACTTGGGCTTTACCTGTGTCACCCTCATACCCCTGCCCCGCCCCCACCCGCCACTGACCTTACCCCTAACTATTGCCTTGAACAGAGTAGGAAATCAGTTACTTGTTCAGCTGATTTCATCAATTGCTTCTTTATTTAAAAAAGAAAAATGGTATTCAGACTTTGAGATCTGAATTTGAATGATAGACTTTTGTAATGAAATGTCCCTTTATCTTTGGTTTCTTTAAATTTCTAATCTCCATTCTTCCCTTCTTTTTCAGACATAAGGAGAATATGATCCCTGATATTTCACAGTTGGGTTTCATCCTCTCTGACAGGGTCTTTTAGTCTTCAAAGTGAAGTCTTAGTTTTCCAGGTTATTGAGACATGATGCTTGACCTTACAATAAATCTCAAGGTGTCCAACATCTTTGTGTCAGTATTTCTCAGTCTATTGCCTACTACTCTTAGCCCTGAGGCAGTGAGTTTTCTAAACTTTTCCTACTGTAGACTACAGTTGCTAGCAGTTCTCTCCTGGCATCTGACATGTTTTATATTCCTTTAATGGCATAGTGGTCTGTAATAAATAGGAACACAATATTAGTGTATACCACACCATGGATGAACCTTAAACCATTATTTTGTGTTGGTATTTGTATAGTTTTCACTATTACAAGAGTATCTTTCACGTGTAACTTGTTCTTTTCAGTTTTTCTGGATATCCACTACCAATCTTTTATGACATAGTTGCTGTTATTTACATGTTGGTTTAAGATCCGGAGTGCTTGTGCAAGAGGAAGTTCAAGAAGATGTTATGTGACCATGTTCTTATGTTGTCTTTTCCTGTCTCTGGTAAAAGATGGAGAATTGTTCTTGTATTTAATTTGTGAAAGTGATAAGTTGCCACATCACGTTTTGAACCGTCATATTCACTAGTAGAAGGATGTTATATTATTTGTGTGTGAGTGTTAGTTTACTATGCTGAGAATCTGATTAATATGACAGGCTATATGGGCATGTTAGATAGTAGAATGTGGGGATGTAAAATGGCATAGATGCTTTGTAAAACAGTTTGAAAATTTATATATATAAATTATATAAATTAACCATATGACCCAGCTAATCCATTACTGAGTACCTACTAATAGGAATGAAAAGGTATATACACACAAAGACTTGTATGTGGATGTTTGTATTAATATTAGTCATAATAGACAAAAACTGGAAGCAACCCAAATAGCTGTTAACTAGTAAATGGATAAACCAAATGCAGTAGTATATGCTTACATAGGATGTTATTTAGCAGTAAAAAGGAACAAAATGCATGCTGAAAATGAATGAACCTCAAAAACGTGCTAAGTAATGTAAACTTAAAATAGCACAAAATTGTATGATTCTGCTTGCATGAAGTGTTCACGAAAGGCAAATCTATGTAGCAACAGAAAATAGATGAATGATTACCTTAGAGGAGGTAATGAGAACAAGGAGTGAATGCAAATGGGCTCATGGGAATTTTTTGAGCAATCAAAGAAAATGTTCTAAAATTATACTGTGGTGACAACTTTATACATTTATCAGAAGTCATTGAATTTTATACTCAGAACGGATGAATTTTATGTAAATTATACCTTGCTAAAGTAATTTAAAAAGAAAGTGAATTTTGTCAACTAAGGTATTAAGGGGAACATTGTTTAACAAATGTAGTCATTTCTCCAGGGATTTTAGCAATATAATCTTTCAGGTCAAAGGAAAAGTGTATTTTCTTTGAATGATAAAAGTGTGAATGGAATCCTTTTTTGCCTTGAAATCTAGTAATTGTCAAAGATAATATCAGATATTGTTAAATATTTGTATTTCTCCAAAAGCAACAAGATAGGTGGGACCTTTTGGCATTATGGACCAAAGCTGCCTTCTCCATTTCTCACTCTGGAAAGTCAGGCTAGTCACTTCTGTCTTCTCTGTAGACCTGCCTTTGTCCTAAACTTCCTCAGCCAGTCTTCCTTGTTGCCCAATGCAGCTCTGATTAAATCAGTTATTATTCCAATTACAAAAATTTCCAGAGCAGAAATTTGAGCTAACTCATCTTTTTGTGCTTTAAGTGGGTCAGTGTTCACTGACTGATTTGGTCATCTCCCCATCTCCTTTTTCGAGGTCTACATTCAGGCTTAGTTAATTGGTGAGAATGAGTAATGTGTAGCATTGAGTAATGAGTGACATTGATATAATATATTTCATAGGGTTTTATGAGAGATCACTAACATTAGTCATTATTAACTTAGAATATTTTAAGACCTGTGCTACATCCTCTTTTCTTTACTCAAACCCAAAAGAATAGTGTACATTTGCTATCTTTATGTTTATTTTTGTATCGTTTCTTACTAAAACTTCTTTTTATTTTTTTAAAGAAAGGTACAGACAGGAAGGTGAGGAGGCAGACAGGAAGAGAGAGAGAGAAGGCAAAAGAAGCACTTTGTTTTTATTTAGTTGTTCACATTGGTTGTCCACCCTCTACCCCGCTACCCCTCAACCCTGGATCTTGAACCTGGGACCCAGGAATTATGTGGGACTGCTCCCAGGGTATACTAGATCACTAAGTCACCAGGGCATGCCCCTAAAACTTCCATGGTCTGGTTTTTACCCCTTTTTTTATTATAACCACTTTTACTAAATCTGACAATTGAAAACCAGTTGGAGACCTTGTATAGCTGTCACTTCCTGAAATGCTCTCTGGACTTGACCTCAGTAACATTATTTCTTTCAACCCATCAGTTCTGTCTCAGTGCATCTTCTTTCTCTAGTCATCCTCTTTTTCACTTTCATGTCCTTCTTATACAATGTTTTTTGCCTCTGTGACCTCAGAGATTCTTTATATCCCCAAATCATCTTTATACTAGCTTCCTTCTATTGAGATTCTGATAACTACCAGCTTTTGAATATCACTGAGTAAAGCTTCAGATGAGTTCTTCTTTGAACCCTTAGAGCTCTTTGTACCTCTGTTTATTCTCTGCTATAATTATTTGTACGTTTGTATTTCTGGTAGCACCTAGTGGAATTCCATGCATAATGGATTCATTCATTATTGGCCCACTTGAATATTCCTATTTTATACAATGGATCAATTATACTTGCATGTGATTTTGTTTCTCTCCTATCTTATTAACCCCACACTTTGTAAAATCTGAAAATAATTTCTAATGTAGTTTTTGTGGTTAAAGGGGAAAAACTGTTAATAGATGTGCTTGTTAAGAACTTTTTCAATACATTTGGTAAATTTTTTCTAAGAATAAATATATCATACCTACTGTGTTTTGGACACTAATGATATGTAGATTTAGTTTATCTACTAAGTATTTTTCTACTCCAAAAAAAAAGAAGTGTTCATTAAAAATTGAGCCACTTCAGAACTATGCATTTAGACATTGAAAGTTTCCATTATTATGTATAGAGTTCTTTAAAAAGTAAAATGAGTTGTATATACAGTGGGGTTTTTTTTGGTAAATATAAAATAAATTTTTTCATTGGGTTAGAGTATGGTTACTGGCTAAAGGTGGAGTTTTTAATTACTGGATAGGGCAGGCAACAACTAAATCACCATTCTGAGTATTTGCTTCTACAGTATTTGCTGATAAATATAAATGGTTTGTGTTGTAATTGTGATATTTGTGTTAAGGTTTGGGCATTTCACTCTGTTTCTCTAAATTCAGACAATTCAGAAGATAGTCTAATAAAGGTAGAAGAGTTAATACAAAGGTCTGTTAGCAAAGCTGGATTTAGTTTATTTTTCAGTGTTCAATTTACTAGAAGTGTGGCTTTGGGAACATTGTGAGATATTAAAAGACTTCTAATGGTTTGACAGTTATTGACAAATTGTCTCACAAAAAGAAACCTTTGATTAATATATTCATTTTCTAAACGAAAAACAAGAAGATAAATTTAAGAACTAAGAATGTGCTTTTTCTTTTCATTTGGTCCTTTTGTTGAATACATTTGATACTTGTAATAGATGCACCCAGGCAGAGTAGCAGAAGTTTGGTTATCATTTCAGCTTTTAGGGCTTTAGTGGGGTTGATGAGAATTGTAAATAGTCATCAGGACTTGGTGCTTCATGGAAAGAACACTGGAACATACAATGAGCAAGTTAAATTAGTGGCTGCAGTGTTACTGCTGGGACTCTGAGCGCTTCCTCAGGAGGGTAAGTCTTGAAGCAGATCTGTTCAGGGCTTCTGCTAAACTATATCTTGTTTACAAAATAGTACTAGTCTTATTAATCACTATGCCGAGTCCAGTGATACAAGAGAACTGAATTCTTAAAGTTTACATTTAAGTTAAAAAAAATTTAGGAGGTGAGTATAAGAATTCATTATAGAATCCATTGATTATGAAAAAAGGGTAAGCTTTATTTTAGGTGTTTTTGTGCTTGACTCCACTTTCTTAAGAAACTTTATTTAGGTCAGACTTCTTTTCATAGCAGCTCTAAAGTTGTGTGTACAGAAACATGTAGATAAAGCTTTCTGTACACACTGATAGCTTAGTGACCATCATCTTTTTGAATGTGTTAGTAATTTAGAGACAAAATGGGGAATGTTAAATGCTGGAGGTGGTTTTGTTTGTTTGTTTTGGAAAGTAAAGTTTGTGACAAATTGTTTTGGAAATGGTGTTGAAATCTTTGTGATAAATGATGTTTGTGAAATTTTTTGTTCTAAAATTTACATATTTGGGCAGAAATAAAAGGAGGATGATTCTCTTGGTTAAATGGGTTAGTAGATGTTTTTTGAAGCTTTGTTTCCTGTAGAAAAAAGATCTTTACCCTAAGCTGTAATCTTTCTAAATCCTGTTGCATGCGTTGTTGCATTTCCTTTTTTACATGTGCTCTTATTTATTTTCGGCAAATGCATTTTTAAGCAGTCTCTGGGATGATTATTGCCATTAATCAGTTGTGATATATTTCCTTTTTAATGATTTTTCATTTATTCCTTTTGCTAGCTGGATTGCCTTTTGCAATTCTTACTTCAAGGCATACCCCCTTCCAACGAGGAATATTCTGTAATGATGAGTCCATCAAGTACCCTTACAAAGAAGACACCATTTCCTATGCGTTATTAGGTGGAATAATCATTCCATTCAGTATTATCGTTGTAAGTTAAATCCACTTTTCCAAGTTTATCACTTTGGGGTAGTTGGCTTAATTTAGTGTTAATCTGTTAATGATTAAATGTATTATCCTCCAAAACAATGTTTTTTTTTTTAACCTTTAGTGAAGACATTATTTGATCAAGATAATCTCACCAATTTTAACTGAGGCCAAAGGAATAACCATGTACAATGAGAAGAAACTTACTGAATGTATTTTATACTAATAATTTCCAAATAACATGTGATTTTTAGATTTTTAGAGCCCTAATTCGCTATTGTTGCAGTAATTATGCAATAGATTAATGTTATATCAGTGTTCCTAGCATACTTTGTAAGGATTATTATTTTATAATGTATTGAATCTGCGTTTATGTATCTACTTTTTAGTTCCTGAGTTCTAAAAAAGAAAAATGTATAACTTATGTTAAGACTTTAACCATGTTTACTTGAGAGAATTTTTAGATAATTCCAGAAATGAGAAAGAGAGAAGTAAAGTTCTATATATAATGAACAGTGAACACAAATAATTTTTAGTGGTATGAAACACATTATTAACCATTAGGGTTTCAGGCAGGAGATGCTTAGAGAATGTGCTCTAGAGAGGATGAGCATTGGACTAGATGATTTTATAATCTCTCAACTACATGATTTAAATTAAATAGTTTTATGCTTCAAAATTTGTAGCTTTATGATTTTTGTTAGTTAAAAGCTGAAACTATGGTCCTATCCAGAAGACAGGTCAACAAGACAAGAGCATATCTATCTTCTCTCATGTGGAGTTTATTTTAAAAAGCACACACACAGTAAACCACTTCTTAATTTAGAAATTTAATATCTTATTCAAGAATGACCACAGTTCTTTATTAGCACTGAAAGTTAATCAACTCTTAATTTGTGGTACATACTTAATAAAAGAAGCATTCTGCTATAAAAATGTTTGTTTCATAAGATTGTGAGCTCCTTGAAGAGATGTTTCCTTGTTCATCTTGGCAGGGAGCTTGACATGGCCTAGGTACTGGGATGAAACTGGAGTAAGTAAGCGGTAACATTGGTGCCTTTCCTACAGTATGGTGAGGTTTTAAGAAAAGAGTGGGCCTATTTAATCTAGAGAAATCTTTATACTAAGTTTTTACCACTGAAAACAATACAAGCCCATATTCTTACATTTAAGGATGTAGTAGGAGTAGGGCCTCTTTTTCTTTCTTTTTTTTTAAGTATGTATGTGTCTAAGAGATTGCTATTTAAATGTGAGAATTCTAGTAGGGCTGTCCAGCAACAGAACACACAGCAAAAATTTGTTGATTATATTTCATTAACTTGGAAGTTTTGACTTTCAGCATCCCCTGTGAGAAAGTTATCTTCATATGTTATAAAACAGCAAGTGTATGTAGGCTTTTGAAAAAAGAAGAGACTATTTAAAGATGCTATAAATATTTTCCTGTCCGCTGTACCAATAAATACCAGCGTTGTGTAGGACAGTGGTTTTGTGCATTAATGTAAAATAATTTCAGTTTATTCATGGACTCCTTTCCGATGACACTTGAATATACTTGTTTATGTCTAATTTTATTTATTATAAAGTGAATTTATTTTTTTTCAATCACCAGTTAAGATTCACTCAGCCTTCATACCAGTTCTTTGACATGACTTACAAATGATCCACAAATATATGTGTGATTGAAGGAGCCTGGTAGAGAACTAGAATTAATTAATATAATTTCTTAGAAGTCAAGGGAGAATTTAAGAAGGAGGAATGATCAGTGGTGTCAGATACTACTGAAAAGTTAAGGTAAAAGAGGGTTGATAAAAATCTGTTTGATATCATGAGACCATTTTGGCTTTGATACAGTAGAGAAAAGATAGAGATAGAGAAATTTAGAAAGGAGTGGAAGTATGCCAGTGATTTTAGACAATGCTTTTGAAAAGGTGAGCCCTAAATGGAAGACGGATAACTATAGGGATATGTTAGAATGTATAAAATCATCTTGGTTGACAGAGATATGAAAGAGATGGTGAGAAAATACTGTGGTGCATAGGTTTTAAACGTTTGATCCACACTGACTTAGATAATTACTAGCTTTGATCTTCAGAAGTGTTATTTGCTCTCCCAAACAGTATTGTAGTTCTTTAATAATTTATCTGTATTTAGGATCAAAATATAAATTGTATGACATGTCATCCCAGCTCAGTTCTGATTTAAACCACAGTTAGCTTTAGTGTGAACTTTTACCAAAGGCTAAAAATTGGCATAGATGACTCAGGGTCAAGATAAGGTATTAAAATGAAACAAAAGAATATGACTATCATGTGTAGGTGACATCCTTATGTTTAATTCAGAAGAACTGATTTAGAACTTCTTGTCTATTTCTCTCAATGAAAATGAAATACATAATAAAAACATGGTGTAAGTTGACCAAGTGTTTGTCAGCTTTAGAGTCCCTCACTCCCACCCACTGTCATTCTCAATATTAAGGTTTAAGTTTCACTTTACATTGCTTCTGTAGATCTGCTTTTAATCTGTGATCAGTGCTCTGAATACTACTAGAAAGCTAATTTTCTGTCATTAGTGGCAAGAACCAGAGTTTAGGTGACTCTAAATAATGAGTGTTATGACTATAAAGTCTTACAAAGATCAACACCTGTTTCTGGAAAATAGTTGAGTGTTACGCAAGAATAACATCTGACAACTGAGATGTAGAAGTTTTTAACTGCTCCAATTTGTGATTGACTAATAATATATTTGTATATATGTTGTCAATCAAAGACCAACTCCATAATGAAACATTAAAGAGTCCTTTCTTGGTACTTGCTGGAACACCTTACCAGCATGAGGAGAACAGTATAAGTATATATATGCTTTAATACAGAGCCGCTGGCGGCAGGCAGAAACCTAAGCAAAATTGCAGCGCTGCGGTGTCCCTAGACTACACATGGATTTCTTCTCCAATGAGTCTTGTTTTCAGAAAAAGAACTGGTTCGGTCATTCACATTAAGAACTCTAAAGAGGAATCTATTTCTGTGGGACTTAATGTGTTTAAACTAAGGATCTTAACTTTTACATGAGACACCACCTGCAATTAAAATTTATTGATGACCTTTCCTGTTTTAAGTCACTGAGGTGAAACTAGCTTCCTGTTCAGTGACTTAACATTCATCTTCACAGTCTATTTGTCAGAGTTTCAACATTTTAGTTATGGAATTCTGGAAGCCACTGAGCCAGATGAGGAAATAATTTTTGATATCAGTTTCTTGAAATCCCCTTTAGGAGACAACCTGAAGACAATACTCACAAAAGAGATGTTTGAATGCTTTGTAAAACTGTTTATGTAAATTTAAGGTGAAACAGGGAAACTGTTATGTATCTTAATTACAAACTTATATTCCCTACTCCTTTCTCTTCCTTCCAATGAACGAACTGATTTGGTCTCAGGTAGCTGGAGTGTGGCTGGCTTATTTTATCAGCAAAAGTAATTTTGTTTTTAAAGGAAAGGTACAGACAGGCAGGAAGAGGAGAAAGAAGAAAGACTTTATTTTATTTAGTTGTTCATCTTGGTTATTCTCTCCTGGCCTTGGGTCTTAAACCCTGGTCCCTAGGGTGTGTGTGGACTCTCTTAGTCAAAGGTAGCTGACAAAACCACTACTCCACCAGAGTGTGCCAGCAAATGTAGTTTTTTAAAATAATGTTGCCATTCATGAATATTTAAATTTCTCGGGGTATTGGTCTGTGAATTTGGAAAGTTTTGAAAACATGTTTGTATCTTTATGCTCATTACATTGGTTTGTGCTTACATGCACAACTGTACTAGAATCTGGGAAGGCTCTACCTAATTTACAAAAGTCAGTGAAAAATAAAAAAGAAGAGTCACTTGAGATGTTTTCTTGAAGGAAGGAGAACATCAAATATGTGTTTGATATTTTTTTATTTTTTTATGAAATGTGTGAAAGAGACCCAACCTAAAGATCTCTTGGAGAGGCAGGGTTGGTAGGCTCTGTCAGCTATCTCTGCTTCCTTTACTCTTTGGCCTCAGTGTTCAATCCTTGCCTATTTACTGGATATTTTTACTCCTTCACATCATTTTATTCTATTTTAATATATTGGATATCTTTTTTTTCAAAGGTATATTTGATAAAGATGAAAACTCTTGTAAGATAGAAGTACTTATAAGTATTTACAAAAGACTTGAAAGTACTTATAAGGGATATTCTAATTGGGAGAAGTTTGTATTTTTTTGACAAATCATGATTTTTTGGTCCCCCATGAGGGATCTACTTAATAAATCCTGGTTTATTTGAATACAAGAAAAGAAATAGGTCTTATTATTTTAGGTGGACTGAGATTGTTTTGCTTATCCATTTACTTTGTCAGCAGTATTCACAGTTAATTTGCCACATTTGTGTGTGTGTATATATGTGTATGTGTATATATGTGTATGTGATTTAGGATTAGATATCCTAAGTTTTTGTATCCCCCATTTGGAAAGAGGGAAGTAAAAGGGGTGTTTTTAAAACAAAGATTTAATTGTGATTTGTCATCTTGCTTCCTACTTTTTTTTATTTGTGTAAAGTGCCCAGTTACATTTTAAATGAGTAAAATGGGTGCAGGAGGTCAAAAGGTGCAAAATTCCAGTTGTAAAATGAATAAGCTATGGTGATGTAATATACAGCATCGTAATAACTATGGTTAAAATATTATATAATATGTTTGTAAGTTGTTATGAGGAGCAGATCTTTAATTATTCATTACAAGAAAAATTTCTGTAACTATGTAGGGTAATGCTATTAACTAGCTTTATGGTGGTGATCAGTTTACAATATACACAAAATATTGAATTTTTATGTTTTCATGTATTTTTATACATGAAACTAATATATTATTACATATACATTATGTTTAAATTAAGTAAAACGAAGTGCCTAGTTGCTTCTTTAACATATTTTTCTGTTTCTTTTTCAGATGATTTTTGGAGAAACCCTGTGTGTTTACTTTAACCTCTTGCACTCGAATTCCTTTGTCAGGAATAACTACATAGCCACAACTTACAAAGCCATTGGAACATTTTTATTTGGGGCAGCTGCTAGTCAGTCCCTGACTGACATTGCCAAGTATTCCATAGGCAGGCTGCGACCTCACTTCTTGGATGTTTGTGACCCAGATTGGTCAAAAATCAACTGCAGTGATGGTTACATTGAAAACTATCTATGTCGAGGGCATGTATACAAAGTTAAAGAGGGAAGGTGAGTGTTAAATTTTTAATGCTTGCTTTATCTTCTATATGCTTGTAGTAGAAAGTTCGATGACTGGAAGATGTGCCATCCACTAGCTTAGAGAATCTAATGTCACTGGAAAGTGAATTGACATCATCGTCTGTTGAGATCTGTTCTCTCTGCCAATTTATTTCCTCCATTTTATCCCTGTCCTCTATGTAAGACATTTTAATTCAACTCTTTCATAACCAACGTTTAATGATCTAAAATGAACCTTTTAGATCATATAGCCCAGGGTTAGCAAACTTTGTTTATGGTGTAGACAGTAAATTTTTAGACTTTGTGAGTCTTATGGTTTGTTTCATAACTATCTTAACACCTTAGTAGGAAAAAACAGCCATACATAATCTTTGAATTGTGGTAACTATGTGCCAATCAACTTATTTACACAAATTATGCCTAACTACAGTTTTAGATCTTCAGGTTGCCTTTGTAAGAAACAGCTTTATTGGTCTCTTTCTATATCCAGAGCCCTATTAGAGGTGAATGAAATATAATCTTTGGAACCCAAAAGGTCCAACTCCTTTAATTTATAGATGAGCAAATAGAGGATTTTTATCTTTTTTAAGGTTTGTGGTATTCCCTTGTGTGTATACACCACCTCTTTATACATTCATCTGATTCCTCAAGATTTTTTTTGTTCCTGTTAATATTAAAGAGTTATACTTCTTTTCCCTCTATAGTGCCTTTTATTTCTTTTCCATGCCATATTTTACTAGCTATGACCTCTAATGATAATGATAAAAGAAGAGGTGAGAGCAGATCTTTTTGGCCGTAGGTGCAAAAGCACTCAGTTTTTTTCCCCATTAAGTGTGGTATTATCTGTGTTTTTTGTAGATGCCCTTTGTTAGATTCATGAATGTTTGTTAGATTTGTCAGATGGCTTTTTATGTGACTGTTGAGAAGAGCATATTGTTTTTCTTCTTTATTCTTATAATACTGTGTGTCCCATTAACTTTGGTATATTAAAGTGACTTATTATTCCTGGGCTTAAACACTACTTGGTTATAGTATATTGTATATCTTATGTTATCTAGATTCAATGTACTAATATTTTGTTAAGAAATTTTACATCTATGTTAATGTGTGTTCTTTCTAGCTTTGGAATAAAAGTTTGGTAGATATTATCTATTTCACCTGATATTAAATGTGTGGTAGAATTTTTCAGTGAATACATTTAGACCTTGACTTTTCTTTGTGGGAAGATTTAAAAGTATGATTTCATTTTTTAAAATAGTTGTAGTACTGTTTAGGTTCTCTGTTTCTTGTATGAGCTTTGGTCATTTGTCTTTCAAAGAATTTATCCACTTTATGTAAATTACCAAATTTTTTGGCATCAAGTTGCTCACAGTATCTTTTATTGTCTGTATAAATTGTAGCGATAGCCTTTTTTCCGTCCCTGTCATTGATAATTTGTGTTTTATCTCTATTCTTGAGTGATTTGACTTAGATGTTTATTAATTTTATTGATATTTTTATTCTATTTGGCCTTACTGATTTTTATCTTTTGATTTAATTTCTTTACTCCTATTTTTATTCACCTTTTCTGCTTGTTTTCACTTGGTTTTTTTTAGTTTCATATGTGGGAACTTATAGTTAGGTCTGTCACATATGTTGACATGTGTATACTCATTTTCTTTAATATTTTCTAATTTCCTTTCTGCCTTCCTCTTTCCTATATGGGCTCTTTAGGGCATTTCTTATTTATTTTGCACTTAATTACATTGTGATCAGAGAAAATATTTTATGTGATTAGAATATTTTTAAGTGCATTGAATTCTGTTTCATTGACCAGCATCTTGTGTAGAGAAGTTACCAGGAACATTTGAAGAGAATGTGTATTCTGCTCTTTGGGGGTTGGAGTGTTCTGTAGATGTCAATTTGAAGTTAATCTGTAGTGTTATTCAAATCTTCTCTATCTTGACTAACTTTCTACAAAAATTTTTTTAAAGGAAAGGTGCAGGCAGGAATGAATGCAAGCAGGTAAGCAAACAGTAAGAGAAAGGAGGAAGAAGCAGTTTATTTAGTTCATCTTGGTTGTTCTTCCTGGCTCCAGGATGTGAACCTGCATCCTTGGGTTGTATGTGGACTGTTCTCATTGGGAGGCAGTAAACCTAATTGCCACTCCACCATGGCATGCCTTACAAAGATTTTTGTCAGTATTTTTTAAAGGAAGGGTGCTGGCAAGAATGAAAGATCAGGTAGAAAGAGAGAGGAAGAAGAAACTTTTATTTAGGTCATTTTGATTGTGCCTCCAGGCCTGGGTCTCAAACCCAGGTCCTTGGGATGTATGTGTAGTGTGTCTGGTGTTCCTCTCTACTGGGCCACCAGGGCACTGTTTTACATTTTTTTTAGGAGTTTGAAATCTCTTTACTATGATTGTTCAATTTTCCTTGTTCTTTTATATCTGTTAGCTTTTGTTTAATTTATTTTGTGATTCTACTGTTCATTGTATACATTTATAAGTTTTCTTTTTTTCCTGTGCTGTGTGAACTCTCTTGCGTATAAAATGTCTCTGTCTCTAGAAATAGTCTTTTAATTAAAACTTTCAGTTTATTTGAATCTTTGAATTTTAATGGTATCTGTTGGGAATTTCAGATATAGTAGACCTTGTTGATTCTTTTTAATTCAGTCTAAAAAAATACTTGCTTTTTTTAAAAGTATGCTTTCTTAGTTCATATTAATGTAATTATGCATGTGGATTTGGATTTGTCTTCTTGCTCTGTGTTTTCTATTTGTCTGTCTTTTAATTTTTGTTCCTCCTATACTTCTTTATGTACAACATAAATTTTTGTATAATATTGTGTATTCTACAGACATTTTATCTAATTATTAGGTTGTTTTTGTGTTTCTCTAGGGATTACAATATACTTATTTTTGTCAAAATTTACTTCAATTGAATACTGACTTTCTTTTGGCAAGATTGATCCTTTGTACACAGTGAAGTCTATACCCACAAAAGTGTTCTAAGTTTTTTAAAGTTATGTTTAAAAAAATTAAACAAAGCTTTCATTAATTATTAGATGATGCAGTTAATCTTTAGCAAAAGTTCAACAATAAAGTCTCTCAGTCTAAAGAAATTTCCTTTTTTATGAATTGGACTTGCTAGCAACAAATTTTCAGCTTTTGTTTATTAGGAAATGCTTTTTTGCTTTATTTTTCAAGAAAACTTTTGCTGGATATAAAATTTGCCTTCTACATGTTGAATATAACTTTGTATAATCTTCTGATTTCCATTGTTTCTGATAAGAATTATCTGTTCATTGTATTCTTATACCTCTAAATATGATTATTTGCTCTCAGACTGCTTTCAGCAATTTTAATATGATGTGTCTAGATAAGGGTCTGTCTTTATATCACTTGGAGCTTGTTGAACTTCTTCAGGGTTTTTGCTATTCGAATCTCAGTTTAGTATTTTTCCACCAAGCATCATACCTCTTTTTCTAATAGTATCTCTCCTGTAACACCCAGCAGAAAATAGATGAGAAAACTTTAATCTCAGCCAAGGAATTTAAGAAACTCACTATGGTGAAGAAGGATTTACCTAAACTCTAGGAAAATGTAATTGTAAATTATTCTTAAAGGACATAGATTCTTCAGTCATATCTTGTTTCTGTGGTTCAGGTACATAAATCTTAGCTCAGAATTTCTTGTGATAGTATATCATATTTATGAGATTTTTGTTTTTTACACAAGCCATTTAAACAAAATATGAAGTCATTTATTTTAAATGGTATAAAAAGAATTGCATTTTTTCATTCTGTATATTTCATACTTACCATTTCTTCCTAGCGTATCTGAATTGACCAGTGTACTGCTACTGTGATTGCACTTTGACTTACATACACAGGATTTTTGACCCATCATACTTTAAAGTTTCTACATCAATCTACTTGGAATTGTCCACTTAAAGTCCTGTCTAAGGGTCAGGAAAACAACCTCTTCCAAAGCAATATGAATATCTGGAGCACTCAAATTGTCGTGCTGTATACATTAAAGTTATTATTTATAGTTTTCAATGGAAATATCTCTTGGTAAGCTCTAGGGTTTTGAAGAAAGGAGAAAGGAAATTTGAACACAGAAATGAAAACTTAAAAAAGATTTTGTAGCTTCTGAGAATAATGTGATTTCCATCAGTATTTCCAGAATGAGTTAGTTGTTGTTAGTTTCAGATCTGTGTAATTTGGTGCATAACTGTGGCTTTGTATTGTATTCTGTTGTGCAGCATAATTTGGTTGGATACAGAATTTATTCCTTTTCTTTCAAATTTTAGAAGTCAGGGTGCCAAGAATTTTAGTCTAGACTTTGTGTATAGTTTATTAAGATTATATTGTAATTTGTTCTTCTAATTTATCTCCACAGCCTACCCTCTGTGTTTCATTATGAGATTAAAATGCTTAATATTGGAGAGAAGGGAACATAAGCATCCCATATGAGCCATTTTGTTGATTATATAAGTGAATCAGTTATATTTTGGAGGGAGAGTTCTTTCCTATAATTTTGATTTTGGTCTTGATTTTTTAACCAATTGTTTTCTTATTTTCTCTCTTTTTTCTCCTCTCTACACATGTGCATGCTTTCATGTTCTTTCTAATATTTCTGCCATCCTATCACTCTTACTGGCCTTTATTTGTGGTGGCCACTGGATCCTAAATGGAGAGACAATGAAAACAAATGGATTTTAATACTTAATAGTATCCAAATAATTCCTATTCATTGTTTAAAATTAATACTCTGGAATTTGCTATAACTTAAAAGGGCTATACTTTAAGAGTAGACTATCCAACTGCTATTGCTTGTGCCTGTGAGAATAACATTACTCTCAATTTTTGAAAAAAATTACTGATGAACACAGGTAGTTCAGACCTGTAGCTCCCTTCCCAGATCAAGATTCTCTGTAGATTAGTGGCTCTCAAACAACACTTGTTCATTAGAATTACCTTTAAAACACAAGTTTCTATGTCTCATCCCCAAGTGTTTGATTGAGAACTTTTTGGGGTGGTACCTGAGAAATTGTATTTCTAACAAGTTCTCAGATGCTACTATTGGTTTGGAACACACTTTGAGGACTGCAGCTTTATGTCACGTAGATTATAAGAACATGATTTTGTGTGTCACCTGCTATCTCAGGATGGGGAAACTGACATTTACCTTTTAAAGAGTGGGTGAATATAAGCTAGCAGATCTATTTGTGATAGTTCAGGTAGGAACTATTGACTTAAGAGATTCACCTTTTTCATTTTTCTGGCTTTTATTTAAATTAGACATGCTTAAGTATAGACTCAGTGGTACACCCTGGTGGTATAGTGGCTAGGTCCGCTGCCTCCGGCTGAGAGTTACAGTCCCTGTACATCCCAAGCATCTGGTTCACAAATCCCTGGGCCTTGGGGATTGGGGATTGGTGTGGGAGCACAGCCAAGATGAACAATTAAATAAAATGAAATCAAATGCTTCTTCCATCTCTCTCTGCCTGCCTGCTTTCATTTCATTACTTTCATTTCTGCCTGTACCTTTCCTTTTTAAAAAAAAAATGCATAGACAGTGTTCCTGATCAACTCTGAGTTACTTCTCTGGTATATGAATTATATATTCAATACGAAGTTACTTCTGTTTGGATTATGGCAGTTTTGTAATGTTGAAATGTTTAATTGCAGTATGTTTGGTTAAATACAACAGATAATTTTCCTTTTTTATTGCAGCTCACATGCAGGTAAATAAAGCTAAAGTTTGAGGGAGTGCCTTCTTAAATAGAGAAAACCCATTATAACTAGACTGACTGGTGTGTACTTAAGTACCTGGTAAAACCTGCTTTATGCTTTCAGAGAATTGCTTCTTCTATTTGAGCTAATTGTAGGCATTACTGGATAAGCTTTTTATGTGTCTAAAAAGATTCACTTGTTTCGATTTTCTGTGTTTCTTGTGCACCTGTGTACCGGTAAATTAGACAGCCTTTGAACTCTTACACACTTCAATTGTCTTCTTGTGCCCCTTGCATTGCAGTTCAGGTTGTACTTCCTTACTCCACACAACCTTCTTTTACCCCGTTTTTTTCACACTTGAGTCACATTGGAATCACCTGGATGGTTTGTTAACATGCACATTGCCCGTCCTGACTCCCAGAATTTCTGACTCAGTGGTCTGGAGTGGGGCCCATGAATTGCATTTCTAAACTTTTCCTGATGGTGCTGTGTCTAGTCATCTGAGAACCACTGTGTCTGCATATTCCATGAAGTTACCCAATTCAACTAATAGCAGTTGCTCTTAAGGTCTGATCAGTGTGGGAGCCACCAGAGTATGCGTGCTGCTCTTGTGGTATCACTCCTAGGAACTCAGACATGTTTAGAGAGTGAATGGATGATAGAAGCACTATAAGCCTTAAAGTAATGAAGAAAAAATGCTACAGAATCAGAGAAGGGCAACTCTACTTCTAGTTAGAAGGAGCATTTTGGAGGATGAACAAGGCCTGAACATGTAAACTTGGGAGGGAACTATCCTAGGTCCAACGGCAGTACAATCAAAGGCAGGTAGATTAGAGACTTACGGTATACAAGTTTGGGATCCAATATCATTAATAAGGGCTTGGAATAATACTTTAAGGAGTTTGAACTACATGCTAGAAAATGAAGTAAAAAACATATGGAGACCAGTTGAGAGAATATGGCATTAATCCAGGTGCAAATTAATGAAGGGCTACACCAAGTTATTTAAGTGGAACTTCATAGCATTTGGCACTGGATTTTGTGCATAGGGCTTTTGCTGAAGTTGGAGGTCAGGATGCCAACAACAAAGCTGAAAAGGAGCACTGCTAACCCTCCTAGAAATATGGTAGTAAGGAATGAGAACTGCCTGTATGGAGTGTGAAGTTGAAAACAAGCATTTAGAGTTATTTATAGCAATTTGACATTGTTGAGACATTTTTATTTAAAATGTATTAAAATATATATATATAGTATTTAAAAATATGTAACTCCATAGCATACTTAGAATTAAAAATGAAACCGGTCCATCACCATAGATTGCTTGAGAAGCACTGGAATAAAAATTATTTAGATTTATTTTAAAAGATTTTATTTTGCACTTTTTGAGTTAACTTTGATTTATAAAATAATGTACTTTTAGATGTGCTGGTTCACTCTTCATTAAATATATAACATTCCTTATGCACCACCTGATAGTCCTCCACCAGTGTCCATCGGACCCCACTGCCCTTTGCTCTTAGTCCTCTGTCTGCCCCTTCCCCTCTGGAAACCTCAGGTCTCTCGTCAGTGTCCAAGGGTTAGTTTTTGTTTTGTTTCATCTGTTCGTTTGCTTTGTTTCTTTATACTCCACAGACGAATGGGATTATCTAATATTTGTCTAAAAACTTTATGTTTTAACAGTAGTTTGAGGTTACAGCAAAGCACAGAGAGGCACAGGAATTGCTGGACAGCAAGGGAGGGAGGAATGGAGGAAGAGGGAAGAGAAGGGAGGAGAGGCATAAAAATGGCTGCGGTTCTGCCTTTATTGGGGTGCCTAGGGTTTTGCAGATTTATTCTTTATTGGCAAATTTGTAACATAAGAGTGAGAATTAAAAATGGGGAAGGGAAAAGGCAGGATCACTCACGCTCTCAGTTATCTAGGGTACCCAGGGTTTTCTAAAAGGGGAACTTCCTGGATGGAGAATCTTGGCTCTATCTACAGTCAAGATTATTGTGCAAACATCTTATTGTAATGAAACAAAACCCAGATGGCAAAGCCTGCTATATTGTGTGGCCTATTGGAGACCACCTTATGTTTGGACCCTGACTAATTTTGTAGCTGTTGATGTTTACTCAAATGGATGTCTTAGCAATCAAAAGCTTAATGTCAGGCATTTAAATTATAATCAAAAAAGTTTATCAGGCACTTATATTTTGTTTTAATTTGCATTTTATTGAGGACATGATATGAAGCATCTTTATATTCTTGTTTGCCAGTGTATACATTCTTTGGTGAGGTGTCTGTTAAGGTCTTTGTTCTGTTTTTAGTCAGATTGTTTGCTTACCTATTGTTGAGTTTTCATAGTTCTTTGTGTACTTTAGACAACAGTCCTTTATCAGATATATCATTTGCAGAAATTTTCTCTCAGTGTGACTTGTCTTATTATCTTGATCCTTGTCTTTCAGAGCAGTGTTTCATTTTTTTAAGGTTTTCTGCATTATTCAGTATAACCCCAAGGTTGCAAATCTCAGCATGATCCAAACACCCAGAATATTCTGAAGTACAGGAAAGGGAAACAAGGACAATATAAAACTGACCAATGTTTGTGAAAAAATAAACCTCACAGAGCCCACTTTAATTTAGTGCCAGATGCAGTGTCTGGGAACGCTCTGGGTATAGCGCTGTGTGACCATTCACTACACAGTCAGTTCCTAGAAGGCCCCTCAGAGAGACTTGCCTTGAGGGGGCAGAGCCAAGGGGAACTGGAGGACCCAGACAAGGGGGAACTGGAGGACCCAGACAAGGGGGAACTGGAGGACCCAGATGGGAGCAGAGCCATGCCTGGGGAAAAGGTGCTCTTTCTTAGCAAAGGAGCCCTGCAGGGTATCACAAACAGCCCCAGCCTGCATTTCACTGTCAACTCCAGGAAGGCAGACTGCTGCCAGGGACTAGACAGAACTCCTCAAAGCCAGGGAACTGCATGAAAAGCAGGGACAGCATGAGCTGGTTGGTTTCCTCTGATAGGTGGCTGAGGAACAAGATATGATTTGGTGGATTTTCTGTTATGGCCTGGGCAGGTGGCACCAGCTGTCCTAGGGTCATGGCTCCTGTTGGATCTGGCTGGATGTGAGGTCTGGCTGCAGGATCATGGCAGGAAGAGGCATATAGGGAGGCAGGCCTGTCATGTGGTTCATGATGCGGGGTCCTTAGTTATTGGTGGCATGCCCAGGACAACCCCCTGGACAGTCCACACTGTAGGAGTCTCCTGGCTTGTAAGCTACTTCTTCTCTTACTTGTTATTGGGCTCCACAGAGGTACCTTCATCTTGCCAACGATATCCGAGTGGTCTTGGCATATTGCACAGTCATGGGCTTGACATAGAAAAGGAAACTGCATGGTGAGTAGTGTGTTGGTGGCGTTACTGACCTTCTTGAAGATAGAAGAGGCCTGGCCCTTCATCTTCAGGCTCCTTTGATATCCAGGATATACAGGATCTGCATACACTGGACAAAAAGGTGGTGTACAGGGACTTCTGCTCATCTTTATCTTCTCATTGAGGTTGTTGATACACATAGTGTGGTTGGGTGGGCTTGGGAATGGAGTGAGATGCCAAGTTAGCCTGGTGATAGAATGGTGATAGAACTGCAGCTCCTGTAAATGGCTTCTGCTGTGTCCTGAATAATCATCTGCTGAAGTGTTTGATTTTTTTTTTTTTTTTCTAAGAGGAAGGAAGGGAGAAGAGGAAGAAGCATTTCTATTTGTTCATTTTGGTTGTTCCTGTGGCCCTGAGTCCTGACCCGGGGTCCTTGGGCTTTTTCACATGGTTCATATCTAAGCTGCCAGCTCAGCTGCTTGAGCCACCAGGGTGCACTGGAAGTGTTTAATTTTAATGACGTTCAGCTTATCCTTATTTCTTTCATGGGTCATGCCTTTGGTGTTGTGTCTAAAAACTCATCATCATACCCAAGGTCATATAGATTATCTCCTATTGTCTTCTAAAAGTTTTATCTTTTTTTTGCATTTATGCCCATGATCTAGCTTGAGTTATTTTTTGTGGTTCCATTTGGAGTTAATATTTATGAAGAATGTAAGGTCTGTGTCTAGATTTACTTTTTTACATTTGCATGTCCAATAGTTCCAGCATCATTTGTTGAATCGAGACTATCTCTGCTTCATTAATTCATCTTTGCTTCTTTGTCAAAATCAGTTGACTCTGTTATGGGGTCTATTCCTGGGTTTTCTGTTCAGTTTCATTGGTTTGTTGTTCTGTCATTTTTGCCAGTACTACATTGTCTTGATTATTGTAGCTATATAGTAAATGTTGAAATCAGGTAGTGTCAGTTTTCCAGCTCTGTCCTTTAATACTGTGGTTGACTGTTCTGGGTCTTTAGCCTCTTCATGTAAACTTTAGAATTAGTTTGTTGATATCCACAGAATAACTTGCTGGGATTTTTATTGAGATGATATTGAATCTATAAATCTAGTTGGGAAGACCAGATATCATGATAATACTGAGTTTTCCTACCCATGTACAGTTTCGTAGTTTTCACGATATACATCTTATACATATTTTGTTAGATTTCTATCTAATTAGGCATTTCATTTTTACTTATTTTTTGACCTCCCCCAACCCTGAGTTGAGAGCTCAGGTCCTAGAGGTTTAAAGGCCTTTACCCTAGCCACCTAAGCCACAGATATTGCATTTTTTAGTATTAGTATAAGTTTTATTTTATTTTTTTTTCAAATTCATGAAAGTCAATTGACTTTTTTTTTAAGGAAAGGTACAGGCAGAAATGAAGGTGAGTAGGCAGACAGGCAGGAAGAGGGAAGAGGAAGAAGCATTTTTATTTTACTTTTATGTAGTTGTTCACATTGGTTGTTTTCCCCCGGATCAGGAAATCAAATCCAGGGGTACGTGGCTTGCTCCTTCAGAGACCATTGGCTTAACCACTGCCTCACCAGGGCATGAAGAATTGACATTTGTTATATTAACCTTGTTTCCTTCAATTTGGCTATAATTGCAGGGTACAAGGCAATACTCCATGCCATTATTTATTGGTAAATATTTATATATAACAATTAATTTAAACCCTTCGCCCCCATCCACACACCGAATCACTGTTTTAGATACTTGACATTTTATACTTTCCCTTCATCACCACTCTCTTTTTAAATGGTTCTTAGAGAATATGAACAAAACTTTTCTTGAATTTCCCTTTGGATTTTCTTCTCTCAATTTTTGAGTTAGAATGTAGCTCATGAAATGAATATAGTAAGAAAGAAAGAAATTCTTAATTTTTGATAATCTACCAGTGCTGTTAAAAGGCTACTAAATTATGTTAACATATCATCAGCTGTTCATATCGATGCTTTTTACCTTCTCTTTAGAACTGTTAAATTCCACATTACCACCTTTTAAATATGGGAGGAAAATGTTCACAGATGTACTTGGGAGTACTCTTCCACATTAAAATGCCATCGGTAGAGAAAATGTGAATAGTACTCATTAGATATTTTTGTTTAATTGGAAAATAATTATTTTTATTGAAAGGTATGAAGCAAGATGAATTTGTGAGCACTGGAAAAAGCCTTAGAGTTGAGTTTTATTGACTAGGTTGGCTATTGAGAAAATCTTACATAGGCAATGATTGAACCAGTACCTGCAATTTTTTCCTTAGTTGTCATCCCTGGTTGTTGTTGTTTTTTGTATTTTTTTTTGTTTCTTCTTGTGGGTTTTTTGTTGTTGGTTTTTGGTTTTTTTGTTAAGGAAAGATGCAGGCTGGAATGAAGGTGAGCAGAGGTAAGCAGGCAGGCAGGAAGAGAGGAGGAAGAAGTACTTCATTTATTTTATTTAGTTGTTCATTTTGGTTGGTCTCCCTAGTCCCAGGACAGATGAACCCAGGTCTCTAATGGCAGTGTCAACCCAGGGGAAATAATAGAAAAGAATTCTTAACCACAAGACCATACACTGTTCTGGGTCAGAATTTACATTGTATGTTTAAAGTGGATTGGTGAAATGAACAAAAGAGAACACAAATCTCTGGAAGAACTCTTTTTAAACCAAGACCTCCAAATACAATTTAAGATTCCCCACAGATTCCAAAGGACAGGAGCTCATATTCTAATATAAACAAACATATGCAGAAAATCTAACCAGAGTATGAGTCAGCAGATACAATAAGCTTAACTCTCCAAAGATTGCAGATATTATACGGTATAGAATATATGATAAATGTTTACTGTGTAGAAATAATAAGATATTGAGAATATGATATAGGATGAAGATAACATAAATTAGGACTCAGGCCAAACTCATTGAACTCCCCCAAGAGTAGGGGATGCCTTGGCTGATGAATGTAGGAGGAAAATCTTAATTGGCATTTGGAGAATTCTGTTCACAGTTTCATCGTAAGAACTAGTCTACTTATGTTCAATAGACCACACCCCAGAGTTAGTGAAAAACAACTACAATTCAGAATACATTTTTTCAACCTGTAAATTTTTGTTTTGAAAAGACTTTCCTGAGCTTTGATGGAAAGCTCTCTTAAATCGTTGCTGTTTTTGCCTTCATCAGAGGGGCTGTAATGATGAGATGGTAGTCTTGGATTGGTTAACATACAAGAACAGGGGCAGAGTTCTTAGGCCAGGCCCCAAAATCTTAAAACATTTCAATTTAGGCACAACCTTGTGGCTCAGGCAGCTGTGACACTGGTGCGTGGACCATGTACAGCATAGGGATACAGGTTTGAGACTTGGGGCTGGGGTAAAAAAACCCCCAAAACTGAACATCTAAAAAGGATGGGGGTGATCCTCTTTCTTTCCATCCCTCTTTTTCCCTCCCTTTTCCTCTCTACCTCCCTTTCTCCCCTCCCTTCCTTAAAAAATAAAAATAAAAATAAATTTAGTTCACCTCACTCTGATGAATACAATCTGAATTTTGACTGGTCTCTGGGTTTTTTTTTTATTGAACTGCTATTGAAGTTATTTATTTGTGAATTATGGGCATTATAAAATACTCTTAAGAGCTCTATCTCCTAGATTCCAGCAGACTTAGAATTGTACACACTGTGAAAATACTTTTGAGTTTATATTTTTGGTGTTTTAGTCTTAATTTTCTTAACTTTTTAGAGCAAAGAAACAGGCAGGGATGAAGACAAGTAGGCAGGAAGTCAGGACGAGCGAGGAGGAAGAAGCATTTATTTACTTGCTTACTCACGGTGGCAGCCCCTGACCGTAGGCCACAAACCCAGGTCCCCGGTCTACGGGGCTGTGCTGCTGCAGCCAGACGTGATGCCTCAGCCACCAGGGCAGCTAATTTTCTTTAGAACAGAAATCGAAGTCTGCACTACTACCATGGTCTGTTTGATAACTTGCCGAGAGTGAAGACTGAGGTGAACAGAATTCTCCTGTTAGGTCTTTAATTCCCGTTGTTGAAATTAGAACCAGACTTTGACTGATTCCATAATGAGTAAACATGTTTATGAATTCAGAATTCAGAACTGAAACCATTTTGTTTTCCACTAATGAGATCACCCTGTGACGGAATAGCTGTTCAAAGCTATTATCTGAGTTTAGAATTTGTGAACATGACATTTTAATAAAAATTTCAACTTGCTTGGCTTTGAGTATTTCTGTGATCGTGATCTTGTTGGCTTGATGGGATTTGACAATACTTAAAATTGGCTTTTCTTAATTTTAGACTCTTCACTATAACTTACTGAAACCCCAAAATCTACAGAACTCTGTTCTAATTATCTGATTTAAAATAAGGATGAATATGACTATGTTCTCTGTAGCCAAATAGTTCGTAAAGTTAAAAGTTTTATTTTTCTGGTTTTATGTAGATTAAACCCAGAATAATTATCATGTTTAATTACGTAATTCCTGGTTGGCATAGGAAGTTAAAATATCTCTTCCTTAGGGATGTATTTGATTACATGAATATGTTATCATCAGCATATGCTCAAGAAATCACCACTCTCCCACCTACCCTTAGTTGGCAAACATATACGTGTGGTTTTCCACTTTATGTTTTAGGAGTCCTTTCTCCACCCCAAATCTAGAGAGCCAAATTCCTTTAGAACCAAACAGGACATAGTAAGTAAAACACTTAAGAGCTTGTCCTTCTTAGTTTTGTTATTTGTATGTGAGGAAGGCATTCTAACTCTACTTGCAGGATGTATTGTTGGCATGGCAGGTGTACTTTCTACTGTATCAAATCAAATGTACTTGCCTTCTCTGCATCAGCAGCTAATACTGTGTATGCAGAGTTAGATCACTATTGTTAGTGAGTTTTCTTTTTATTTTTTTTCGAAGTGACATAAAATTGAATTTCGCAAACATTCCAAGTATATGTGGGAAAATGATACTCAGATATTTATAGAGCATAATATTGAGATTATTTTTATGGTACAGGACTCTCAGCGCACAGGTTTAAAATAAATGTCAAACAAAAGTGCTTACTATTGTGGGAAATCTAGGCAAGATGCATGCCTATTTAAAATGCTGAAATAACACTAATTTAAATTTTAAGCATTTAGTTTAAAAAAGTCAACATCTGAGCATTCTAAAGGAAGTAGTAGTTGTTCAGGGGTAGACCCTGCAAGTGGAAAATAAAACTTAAATTATGGTAACATAAGTTTATTTGAGATAAAGTCAGACCATTTATGCCAGTTATGACTTATCAAATGTTAGTTTAGAAATGTTCAGTCACTTTGTCCTCAGTGACCCATTGCCCATCTTGAGTCAGTAAAATAGCCCTGTATAGAAATTAAGTCCTCTTTAATATTCCTGTCCTAGTGATCCCCTTACCCCCATCCTTCTAATCTCTAAAGAGACTCTGTGCCCTGGACATTAAGATTTATGATATCAAGGATATTCTCGGCCTCTGGGAGAAAAATTAATATTTTTCTTCTTTCTCTTCCAGATTATCCTTCTACTCAGGCCACTCTTCGTTCTCCATGTACTGCATGCTGTTCATGGCAGTAAGTACTTGGTGTCTGTCGGTGATGGGTTATGTGCGCTGTGCGTGTGTTCAGCCTTGGTGTCCTCTCCTCCTGTGCCACCTCTGACATTCTCATCAGCTAAACTTCTCAGCCAACTTGACTCCATTGCGGCTGCAGTAAGTTTAGAGGAGGGGTGGTTGCTTGTGCTTCTGCCAAATCCTGCTGAAATGGTTTAAAAGTTTTTTGTTTTTTAAGAAAAGGTAGGAATGGAGGTGAGTAGGCATGCAGCTAGGAAGAGAGAGGAGGAAAAGTATTTTGTTTTTATTTAATTGTACATCTTGGTGGCTCTCCCTGGCCCTGGATGTGAACCTGGGTCCTTGGGCTGTATTTGGACTGCACTCTCTGCGGGAAGCCAGCAGATCTAATCATTACTCCAAGCAGGATACCCAGGGTGCGCCTGAAAGTCTTTTTTGTCCTTCATTTGGAAGTGGCAGACAAGCACACAGCATAGCAAGTGCACATTGGGACTCTTCAGGATGATAATAGGGACTCTGCTTTGGAAGCAGGCTTTCTTTTTCGACAGTGGGAGCAGCCTAAACAGACTCACAAGTCTGCAAGTCTGGTGCTCAGAATTTGCTGGCATGTGCTTTCTTTGGAACATACAAATAGTGTCTGTGTCATCACAGTGGGTCACTGATCCAGGTCAAGGTAACTGCTGCTGTTTGATAATCTCGGCCTACATGGGAGCCCTGGCAGCTTCTCTGTGTGGATGGAGAGCTTGCCTCCTGTTGTCTGGGACACACGTTGAGGTGAGAGTTTTGATGATTGTACATGAAGCAGCTGTTGTAGTCCTATTTGAGCAGGTTTTATTTTCCTTCCAGTTTCTGACACATTTCCCAAACTGCTTTCCTAGAAAGTTTTCAGCTTTTGAGAGAGCCTCTTGCTGCTTCAGGAGCTTGTCATCTGTTCAATTTCCAGGTCCAGTTCTAATTGTTAACCTTAGAGCAGCGTGAGAGCCTGCACTTATATAAAGTCACAGGAAGAGTTGGGAAAGATTTGCACCTTCATTTTGCATATCCAACTGGAAATGTGTAGAGACAGCAACGAATGGCAGATCAGACTTTAGGACAAATACAATGGGTCTTTCAAGGGTCAATTTAAAATGACTTGATTTTTATAATACCACGTGTGTGTCTATGAATAAAATTAACAAAATTTGATGGGGAAAAGGAGAGAGAAGATCAGGCTAGCTATTTTATTTATAAGTATATTTTTATGTAGTTCTGAAGAAATTTGCTCTTCTGGTTTTTTCCCCTTTTGATCACATTAAATGCTATGTGACATATATGTAATGCTTATAAAAACCCATGATGTATAATATTAGGAATATATTACTGAGTTAATTTAGACTTATTTAGGAGAATTTAAGGTAAGGTTTATCAGTATCTTCCTTTTATTTGAAATCAATTTTTAAAAGTTGAAACTGTAAAAATTGCAGATGTTTTATTTAAAATTCAAACTCACATTAAAACTATTACAAAAGACCTAATTTTTGGCTTCATTTTTATAAATTGCAAGATTTTAAATCTTACATTAATTTAATTTTATGAGAAAGCAACAGGGTACCAATTCAGCAGGATTTAGGGCTTTCTTTTAAAACACATAGCTAAAAGTTTCTGGAAATATACCACAGAAATGGGACTTTGAAGGTAATAAAAGTAAATACTCACATCTTCTGTTCATTTATCTTACTAGGAAAAATTAGCATTCTTTCTAAAGGGAGCCACCAAGGTTTGGTTTTGTTTTTTTTTCCCTTTCAAATAGGGCGAGAAAGGGATGGGTAGACAATGACTAATATCCTGAGAACTTTTCCTAAAAGCACAAGTTTATGACTACACAGAACCAATTTTTAATGTTGACATGTTTTATATTCCCCAGAGCCAGACTTCAACAGGGTAGCTTTTATGGTTATTCACTGATCTGTGTGTGTTGGTGTCTAAGTCCTTATTTACAGCAGATCTAAGAACCTGAAGCTGTTAGGATTTGCTTTTATACTACTTTAATTTTATACTCTGATGTCCCTCATGGAGAGATGATTGCTCCCCTTTAAATAGTGGGGTGTGACTGAGAAGGTCTGTTAAGGTCTGCAGTGGTTTCTTATCAATCAGGTCTCCTTGCTTTATTGAGTACTTGATCTCTGAACCCTAGGGCAGTTACCCTGAAGATCAGGTGATGCAGCTCTCTGTAAATAAAATGGTAACTGACACATAACTTTGACCCAGTGTTTTTAATTAAAAAGAATATTCTCAGGTATATGATATTCCCTATCTTCTATTTTCTGCCTTCATCTTTGCTCCCACTCCCCAGAGCTTCCTTAAAGCATCTGCTTAGTTTCCTTAAAGCAATTGTGTAGTCGGTCAGACAGAAACTTTTACTAAACATTCTTTAATGAAATATGGAATTACTGTGTAGAGGATGAAGTTCATGTATAAAGTCCCTCAATAACAGGCCAAGTCTGTGAATACCCAGGACCATACAAGAAGGCAAACCAGTGAGGTAAATTTACCTTGACTGTAATCTAGTAACTGAGTTAATGAGTCATTTAGATATAAAATAACTATAGAAAAAACATTCCAGTCAATAGGTTTGCCATACACTGAGGCCTTTCTGGAGAAGGAACTGGGCCAGAACAACCTGGCACTGCATTTCACTGACTCGAGCAGCGGAAATACTTGCAGGCCACAGCTTTGGTTCCAGCCCCTGAATCCACGGATGTTGCCTTGCTTTCCAGTTTCACATTTACGTACAACACTTACCCAAATTCACCCCACAGATTCCTTAGGTGATGACTCATCTTGTTGCCCTAGCAGCAGTTCCAGATTTGGGTGGAATGTAGACATTTAAATCCTTTCTGAAGAGTTTGGTAGCCAAAACTTCCCTGCTAAGAATGCCTGACGCCAGAAATTAACTTCTAGTTAAAAATGTCTCTTAAAGAAAATGCCCTGACCATTGTTCTCCGGCTGGTGGCCCAGCCCTGAACACTTTCCACTGTGAGGAGAGTCAGCACCCACGAAAACCACCTGAGTTGGTGGGAGCCACCGGCAGGGCTTCTTTGTACATAGCCAGTTTATGTGCTCGGCGAAGCCTCCTGACTTGATTATTCAGGAAAGTCACGGTGCGAGATTACCCATTTTTCAGTACAGTGAGGAATACACTAAAACACTTCCCCCAGCACCATCCTGTTGAGGTTGAACCCCCAGTGTTTAAATCTGTCAGTAATGGAAATTCTTGTGTGATTGCTACAGTGGGTCCAAGGACCTCTCAGTCTGTGCTTCAGCTGGACTCCACTCCCTGCCACAAATGCCTCCTCTCTGGGTCTTGTCTCCTCCTGCATGTGGAGAGTATTGCCCTCCATATATTAGACTCTGACATCACCCACTTAATATCGGTACATCTGGCATCGACCATTTACTACATAGCATTGGTGATATGTCATAAACATGTTTCCCTGAGTGTAGGTTAATGCTGAGCAGTAGGCAGATAATAGCTCATGGCTTATAAATGAATCTTGCCTAATTTTAAGGGGAGATTTAAGATCTAAATTTAGGAATTCTGAATCCTAAAGGTGTGTAATTGAGGCTTCTTTTGCACCTTGCATAACTACTGTGAGGCTCTTCAGAGGGATCCACAAGTGTGAGGTTAGGAAGAAGGCCTCGGTACTTGGCAGTGAAGCATTTGTTACTTGCATGGTAGACCTTTTTCTTACAGTTCTCTCTGGGCCTGAATTCATCTGATTATTTTCAGCAAACAGACACCAGTCCTTATTTATTTAAGGAGTGAGAAATTGCATTTATGAATTTCTAGTAGTATCCCAGCTAAAAACCTTTTCTTTCTTTAAAAATATCAGATATGGTAGCTTATTTCTGTCCCATTTTCAGTAGGTTTTACTTTGCTAAGAGAAACGGGACACTTGATCCTGCAATGAGAGGTTAAGATTTACCTGGGGTTTCCTGACCAAGTTCTCTCTAGAAAACTCGCCCACAAGAGACTTCCATGTGCTCAATCTGCACTTCTTGGAGTCAGAATTTACACCGTGAATTGATGCCTCATTTCAATGAGGGTATTCCTGGAAGTTACCGGTGAATTCTTTAGGTTAATTCTTCTCAAACTGGTTTCTGCTTTCTAAAACCGGGCACACTGTGCCCAGTGAGTGGCTGTACTTATTTTATTCTAAGTCTTGCTTTGACTCAC
>RJWH01000559.1:601691-626334 GCA_004363575.1 Solenodon paradoxus | reverse complement strand
TTTTGTGGGCAGGGCTAGGGAGAGTGTGTAGTCCTAAGAAAGCAAGACCTTTTTGTTGTTGGTGGCTAAATGGAGATTCTTCCCCACTCATGCTCTGTCCTGGGTTAACCGTGTTATTTCGCTTTGCTTCCCCTTTTAAAACTCAGCCACTACTGCCAATTCCCCTCAGGAATGCCTCCCAGGTTAGGCCCGTTTCTACCTGCCTCTTTACCTCAACCAGAAAGTCTTCCTCTGATGACTTGAGTTTGGTACATTGACTTAGTTCCAAAACCCTCTTTGTCATGACTGGAGTCCTGAGAGCTGCATTTGCTTTAGGTCTTCGTCCTTTGCAGTCCTGCAGTGGGGCCCCATGGATCCTGTATCACAGTGCCAAGTCTTGTCTGGGGAGCCCCTCAGCGCAGAGCTGCTTCTGTTCTGGCTTCTCCACCCTTTTTCTTACTTTTAATTGTGAACTTAAGAGTCTCCTACACCAGAAAGTTGGATGTTAGGATTGGGAGGAATCCAGAGGCTAGAATCTCTCATCAAGCAACCCCTACCAACCAATGGTTCATTGAAATACCTATTGGACAAGTCGAAGAGGCCAGACTGAAGTGTATGTCAGGCCTGTCCTAAGTCATCTAGGCAGACGCTGTCCCAGAAAGTACGGCTCTGTGATCCAAGCAGGCTGCCACTTTAGTTGCGTCTGTAGACAGGCAGTTTCTCCCAAAAGGGGAATTTGAAAGTTAGGACAATGCTGTTGAGAATGTCTGGCACCACATACAATATTGAAGATGTAGTTCTATAAATTCTTCTCTTGCCAAGAAGCAACCTTATGCCAGATCATGAAATGGGTTTGTGGCATAATTACCAGATGCATGTATGAGAGGGAGAAAGAGTGGAGTTTCTATAGGCAGGGATCCATAGTTGTTGTTTCACTGTAGGGAGCTCATGATTTTTTAAATTAAGAATTCATGGAGTATTGATACCACAGCTTCTTTATCTAGTCAGCTGTTGATGGGCATTTAGGTTGTTTCCATGTCTCAGCTGTTGTGAACTCTGCTATGAACATAGGGATATAGATATTTTTTTCTGATTAGAGATTCTGTATTTTCTGGATATAGGCCTAGAGGTGGGATTGCTGGATCAAGTAGTAGTTCCATCTTTATTTTTTTGAGGAACCTCCATACTGTTTTTCAAAGAGGTTGTACTAATTTATATTCTCACCAAGAGTATAGGAGAGGGTTCCTTTTTCCCCACATGCTTTATCTACTACTTGTTGATTCTAGTCTTTTTTATATAGGCCAGTCTCACTGGTGAGCGTGATACTTCACTGTGGTTTTTATGGCATTTCTCTGATGAATGACAAGAGTATTTTTCATGTCTGTAGGCCATCTGTATGTCTTCTCTAGAAAGGTGTCTGTTCAGTTCTTCTGCCCATTCTTTGAGTAGGTTGTTTGCTTTGTTGTGTGTACGATGTAGAACCTTTTATTAAACTCAATTCTGGCATTAAAGCATGAACTCTTTCCCTGTATTTAGTTCTAGTAGAACAGTGCTAAGAAGCTTCAGTTTCTCTGAGGCAGTTAAGCAAAGATGGAGGAATGGAGACTTCTTAAAGGAGTAAGACTTCTCTTGAAGGACAGGTATATTAGAATAAAAATAGCTATAAACCCACAAACTCAAAATAGAAAAGTAGACAATAGGCAAGAGATAATTTTGGAAAGCAAGTAAATATGTGGTAGAAGCAAAAATCCCCAGAGGGTGGGAACGTAAAAGAAATTCAGTGTGTTTACCTCCTTGGGGGTCTGCTGAAATAGTCTTCACAGGGGTGAGTAGGGCTACTGATGGTGCCTGTTTCAGATCTCCATGGAGTACCGTGGCCCCAGAGAAGCAGGCAGTATGGTCAATTAGCCAATGTCCCCCCGAGCTGAGAATTGTCCTATGACCACAGCCTGCACTCAAGCCTTAGGTATTTCTTACCATAGGAACCAAAGTCTGGACCAGAGCAAAAATCGAGGTATATAATCTCAACTCCGTGGAGACTCCCCGATCCCCCTCAGGGTGAAATAATCTCTGGATTCACACAAATGGGGGAAACATCTAGACTAATGTGTAGGGTAGAACTAGCTACTTGAGAGGGGTAGAGCTTTCACCTAAAGTATATTGGAGCTTATTTGGTTAATAATCCATAAGGGAATGTTACTTTTTCACAGGAATGTAGAGGAAGACATCTGAGCAAAATAAAACTTAAAGATATGTCTGCAACCTACCTAGAGTCATCAGTTCTTTGGAAGGAAAATATTGTTTGAGGGACTTTAGAATCCTTAGGGAGAAAGGAACTTGACAGTCCCTATCTGAGTTTCCTTTAGGCTGAGTAGGACCTTAAGTGTGTTTTACACTGTTAATGTTTTTTCTTGCTATGTCCAGAGCAGAGTTAGGTGCAGTTCTAAGATGTCTGTATTCATGTAAGTATTTGTAATTCCTAGGTATCTATAGTCTGAATAAATCTATGCCTTTAAGTGTATGAAAGGGCAGTTAAAAAAAAAAAACAGAATCAGGACAGCTGAAGTTTTTGACAGTAACAGGCAAAACTTGGCTTCAGCACCTACTCTTAAAAAATGAATAAAGTCTCCTATTCAGATAGAACTAACGAGGTGAATCTTATCCGGCATGATTGTTACCCAGTTGACTTCATTTGCCAGATGCCAAAAATTTAACCAGAACCAACAATCTTCTCAACTCTAGAATCATGAGACAAGTATTTTACTTACTACTTACTTTTATGGCTTCAATAACAAGGATTGGGGGGTGAGGGGAAGGGGAGAATGATTCATACAAAGCCAGTAGCACTTAAGCCACCTAATGAGTCCAACTCAGTTAACAACTGGCATGCTCTTTTAGAACTAGAACAGAAACTGGTTTTGAGGACTGCATTTAATTATTTGGATCCTAAATTATTCGACAAAATTTGAAAAAAATGGATGTTAAAAATTCTTACTGGATCGAAATTAGGCAAAATTTTTTTTAATGACACCAAATTTGCTGAAAGGAGCTCATAGGAAAACTACTCAAGTTCCTTCTACATCAAAGCCATTAGGGACACACTCATTATCGAAGGCAGGCTGACACAGAAAAGGGGAAATGGTTAGGTCTGATTAGTGTATAGAAAAGTCATAGAACGTAAAAGGTACTGGTGCTATTGAAATAATAGATAATTGCTGGATCAGGACTAAATATAGCCTATATTACTTATTTAGGCAGATGATTATATTTACTCAGAAATACAAATTATTTATTTAGTGTCAATGGTCCTGTTAAATAATTTGAGGTGAGGGGAACTTTTAAATGAATTGTTTGGATGAATGAAGCAAATTCAGTCCTTAGACTGGCTCAACTAAAAATAAAGTAGTCTGGCCCAGAGAAAGGAGTACTGGTGCTCAGAATGCTGTGTTTTACCCCCAACGTTCAGTATTAGTGACAGGATTTGCCTTTGAATCAGAATTATAACAGATTAGAAGAGAAAAAGCTGCCCCTGAAATCCTAGGGCATAAACTAGGAATCCTTTATCCCTAGATATGTAATAAATTATTCTGTGACCTAGTTTTTTATTTTACATAGAAGTAAACTTTTAGACATTAATGAGTACAAAAATATGTGCCTTAAGCTCTATTCCATATTATAAGTAATGTTTTGATTACTTAATGATTAACGGTACTGATTTTTATCAACTAGTAAGCATTTTAAATATCAGCAGCCTTGAAGAGATATGGCGATAGTTTCCATTTGGTCTGTTAAACTCTTTATTTTTATCTTTTTTTTATCAGCTTTATCTTCAAGCCAGAATGAAGGGAGACTGGGCAAGACTCTTACGTCCCACACTACAATTTGGTCTTATTGCTCTGTCCATTTATGTGGGCCTGTCTCGAGTTTCTGATTACAAACACCATTGGAGTGACGTGATGATCGGACTCCTTCAAGGAGCTCTAGTTGCAGTATTAGTCGTGAGTATCCTGGGCAGCAGCCTGCATCTCCAGACTCTTAGTTAAACACTTGGATAAATAAGTAGAAAAGATGTCTCAGTGAGAAAACTCTACAGAGAAAGGGAGTGTGAATCAATAATTGCTACCGAGAACCCCACTGTTATTAAAAGTCATTTTAAGGCTAGGCAGCAGATAATAAGTAGGATACTCTTTGCAAAAGTTATATAACTTTTACTACATAATTTTATTGTCAGGCTTTGGCTGTAAACTTTTTGATTGGTTGAATTAAGAAAAAAAGTTGATAGTTTCATTAAATTCTGGCAGAGTACGTTTAAGTCAGCATTCCTTCATGTATGTCCTTTTGTTTATATTTATTCTTAAAAACGGATTATTGCAACTTCATATATGGTTTTAAAGCTTATTTAAAATACATCATTAAATACTGTGTCTCATTCTAAATTGTAATCTGTTTTGTGTAGGTTGTGTATGTGTCAGATTTCTTCAAGAAGAGAGAGTCTCCTTTTAAAGAACGAAAAGAAGAGGACTCTCATACCACCCTGAACGAAGCGTCGACACCAACGGGGAATCACTTTCCAAACAGCCACCAACCCTGAGGGTGGGCAAGTGCCCAGATGAAGCTGGCCTGCTTTCTAAAGGAAAACCAGTGCAACCAGAAGGCAAGAGGATGTCTTCCGCCTGATGTACAAGCCTTAAAGGGACTGCTGCTGCTATACCTCTTGGATGCCCACTTTACCTGTGTGTACATAGTTACATTTAACACAATGGTTATCTAATAGCTCTATTCATTAAAAAACTTCAAGCTTTTCACTAAAGCAATGCCCCACCTGTACGTTTTTTATTAAAAGAAAAATATAATGCTTATGTACAAACGTGTATGTAATATGCTTTCGTAGAATGATGCTTGATTTAAATATAACTTATTAAAATGTTTAAGGACAACTGTCTTGAGATGGGAGATCCATACTTCTACGTTTGAACTTGACTGTAATCAAGCGGTGAATCATTGAAAATTCCATATTCCTCTCGCTGACTTCTTATAAGTAGAGGCTGGCAGCAAACACAATATCTCTTTTGATTTTAGTGATTCCTAAGGGAAAAGAAAATATAGCTTAAACTTTCAAGACAACAAAGACCATAATTTCCCTCTACTGGAGTTTTAAAGATAGCACAATAACCCTGATTAAATCGCTGAGAGGAGCCAGGGATACACAAAACTTTGCTGGTCTGAAAGACAACTAGAGGCGTTCACAGCCACCTCTGAGAGGTGGAAAACTAGAAATTATAGATCCCTGTTTGCATGACTCTGGCTGTAAAGTACCATGGGGGGTGGGGAGGAGTCCTAAAACTTCAAAACCACTTGCTCAGGAAGGACTGAGCTGTCAAAAGTTAGTTGAGTCAAAGAATGGGCTTTTAGCCTACATAAAAAGGTAATTTTTAGCTACCATGTAAAATTCTTTCCAGACTAAAGCATAACAAACACAGTTTATTTAATAAGATTATGCAATGAGATTAAACACAAACTGATTATACAGCACTGCCTATAGCAACAATGTGGAAACATAAGCCAGTTTTTTACAAACATTAAATAGAAAGTACTAGGAGTTAGAGCAACAACTTGGTTGCTATCCTTTGATGCTTTTAATGGACAGTCTTTTTTCTTGGCCAATACTCAGATGGAACAAAGCTATTTACAAGGATGCTTCTGCTTTCCCTGCCCCCAAATCCTTTCTTGATCTGTCTTCCTGCTTCCACCTTGCTACTCTACACATGTCTACAATGCAACAGCAAGAATTGCCTTGTAAAATGCAAAGCAGACCACACCACGCTTGTGCTTAAAACCACTAATCATTTCAGAGGGCAAAGCCAGACTGCAGGCTGCATAATTTCTCCTCTCCCTGCAAACATTACTCGTGCACTCAGTGCTCACTGTGCTTTAGCACACTGCCTTCTAACTGTTGCTCAAGTGTATGAAGTATGTGAAAGGCCTAGTCTCCTTCGGAGTGGGGGCCTGTAGGCCATCTCAGCCATTCCCCAGTTTCCTATTACAGCCGTCTGTTTGTCTCTGCAGATTTATCACTATCTGATAGAAATGGTTCACTTGCTTATTGCCCATCTCTATTATTAGACTGTAAGCTGCATGAAGGAAGGGATTTGTCTTATTCACTGCTGTATCCCCTAGTGTTTAAAGCAATGCCTGGCACTTAGTAAATTCACAATAAATACTACAAGTGGATATATATCTATATCTATTGTCTCCAAGTCTTCCTGAAATGTTATTTAAACATTGCCATTGAGTAATTTAGTGAAAGGGTCTGAAAATGTTCTGTATTGTGATCAAGGACTCAAGTCTCACGAGATCTGTGTAAACAGAACTAGCTTTTGGATTGGACACTGACCTTCTGCAAATTTATTTTCCAGCTCAGTATTTCCAATGGCTTTTGCTGCTTGACACATCTGTCGAAGTAGTTCTTCCAGGCGCCTCATACAACGAATTATGCTGCCTGGACAAAAAAGGAAACAAATCATTTGTAAAAGGGCAATAATCAGAAGAGTAGAATTTTTGTTAAGCAGCAAGGCAGGAGAACATGGGATGACTGAAAGTACAATGAGGGACCTTCTGGGTAGTCAATCAGCTAGCAAAGTGGACTGGTTGCCTGCTAGGCACTAAGAAGGTCACAAAGATGAAAAATCGAATTCCCACTTCGACAGTGGTAGAGCCAGGGGCTTAAATACAGTGTATTGACACTTGACTTTACAGAGATAATGGAACGAAAAGCCCTGGGTGCAAGGAGAAAGCAACTTTGGGTGAAGGTCAGCAAAGATGACATCAAAAGTGGTTCTTAAGAGTTAGGAGGTTTCTGCCCGGTACCAACTAGGGAAAACCACGGAGGCAGTGCAGAAAAGCCTGACCAACAGCATCTCAGAGATCCTGAGGGTGGCCTCCTGAGTCATCTCGATATCTTGTGAAGAGACTGCAACAGGAGAATTATAAGCAGGGAGTAAGATTCAGATTTGTGATTTTAGAAGTTCATTCATTCATTCACTCTTAAATTGACTCTTTGATCAGTGCTTCCTGTGTCCTTAAGGAAACAAAAAAGAGAAAAAGCCTTTTCTCACTGGACTTGATGCCTTCTCTGAAACAAGTGATTGGATTAAAGCCGAAGCTATAAACAAAGTTTCACTTCTCACACTTGTAAGGGGTTTATTATCTTTTCTCTAAGAGCTATCTGCCTAAATATAAAACTATTGGGACTTGTTTTTAATGTCTAAAATATATCAGGAATATCAGTTCTCTGATTTGTAAGCTGTGAACTCAGTTTAACTAGGTCCTTATTAACTCCTTGGAACAATTCATGAACATTTATAAAGTTACTTTACTATACTCATTGCATATCGTTAATTTTCCTGTGTGCTCAAGGGAGAAAAAGTGAGTTTGCTCTAACTCTGGATCCATCAAACCTGAGATAAAAGATGCACAATCCTATGACAAAAGTAGGTTCTTAAGGAATGTAAGGTCAAAATATAGCCCTTCAGCCAAAATATTCCAAGTTCATGGCTTTTGAGCCACCTTTCTTTCCTATTTAAAAGGCCCTGGAGGGTGAGCCCCGGTGGCCTAGCGGTCTAGCACACGCTGGGAGCAGTCCCACATGCATCCCAAGGTCCTGCATTGAAGACCTAGGGCAGGGGGAGGAGGGGAGAAACAATACAAACTAAAGAAAAATAAATATGGCGCACACTAGTGAAGCAGGGTTGGGCACAGTCCACAAGCATCCCAAGGTCATCAGTTCAAGACCTAGGACTGATGGAAAACCACCAAAATGTACAACTAAAAAAAATAAATGAAGTACTTCTGACTTGCTTTCTGCCTGCCTACTCGCCTTCACTCATGTCTGCACCTTTCCTAAAAAAAAAAAAAAAGAACTGCAGCATTCAGTTACGGCTTATTTCCACTACATAATTCTATCAGAGGTTTTGGCTCCTAGCAGAGTTTATTAGAGGAGAGTCAACAGCAAAAACAGCAGCCAGAACAGAGACACCAATTCCGTAAATTCCAAGCAGACAACACTAGTGGTCAAGAGTGGTGCCCGCCTGATGTATATGCAGATCTCAACAACCCTTGTGAACCCTAGTGCTTTCTTGTATTAGCAGAAAGTGAGGTTTATAAAGTGCTTTCTTGTATTAGCAGAAAGTGAGGTTTATAAATGACATTAAGGCATCAACGAAAATGAAATTAGGCTGAATATGTTTAGAAGGAAAACAGGATGGCATTCAATTGTTTTTGAGCACTTATTTTGTAGCAGATCTGTACTCTACATTTTACGTAAATTGTTTGACCCTACAATTCCACTAGACAAATACTGCTATTGCCCCTGTTTTATAAAGAGGGAAAAGGACAAATCCAGAGCAGCTGCACACACACTGGACCAAGGTCAACACCAGGAAGAAATGATAGTCGGAATCTGAACACAGAACTCAAGCATTTAACTGTACATCACAGTGTGACGCAGAATGAATTATTCTACACGATTTCAACTTATAATTCAATTCAGCTTATATATTTAAAATAAGGAAAATGACAGACATTTTTAGACCTACTCTAAGCTCTTCCTAGTAACTTTCATTGCCAGGTAATGCTACAGAATTTACACTAATGGGATTCAAGAGGTAGGAAGGAGTAGGCAAGAAGGCTGAAGGGTCTGTTTTCTGAATCTGGCAAGCAGGCAGTCATTGGTGGCTCTCAGTAATTTCACTGAAGCACGATACCAGCTTACTGTGACTCAAGAAGGAAATGGAAGGGAGGGATCTGAAGATGGCCATTTTCAACTTTCTTTCTAAGCTTGACTATAACAGGAATGAGGGGCCATAAAAACAATAATCCTTATTAAAACAATGCAGTAGCTAAAATTTATATGTGCCAGGCACTGTGGTAAAGGCTCTACATGCAATGGGTTATCCTCACAATATGAGGTAGGAGCTGTTATTCCCTCATTTTACATACAAAGAACCTAAGCACAGTTAAGTAACTCAGTGAGTTGGTGGGATCGACACCCAGGGCTTGTGCTCTTGCTTTAACTACTTTAGGTTGGCAGCTGGAGGTGTGGATAAAAAATAACAAGCATATATGCTAAGATGGCAGCAGAAGGGATATGATTCAAGAGTGAGAAGGGTGGAGCTAAGTGTGGAAGAAGGCCCCTGAGAGTCAGAGCAACGGGAGGCGGGTCTTCCTTTAAAGAAGAATAGTAAGAAAGGGATTGATTCTATGTGCAGACACTTCCAGGTGAGAAGGCAAGCCTAACGGCTTCTCCCTCTCCTCTGAAGCAGGCATGATTTACCTGGAAAATGGGCCAAGCGGAGGTAGATGTTTGAGGAGAGTGCTGAGGATCTGGAATTAATTCTAAGAGAAGTCACAGAGGACATGGAAGGGCGACAATCTCTGGAACGGGACAACCGGCAATTGCATTTATGTCACCTACTACTTGAGGGACTGTACTGGCAAGCAAGTGGGAAGGACTAAATGAAGTAGGATGGTCAATGTGTCTGGCATAAAGCTGGTGCTCAATAATTATTTCCCTTTTTCTTTTATTATTAGGAAGATGTAATGTGATTCTGCGTGTAAAGACTGTGGCTTTTGCTGTCACCATGTCCATGTCACATAACTGAATTTGTCTGCAGCAGAGCTGTGCTGTGGAAGTACAGGTAGAAAGAAAGCGAATTACTAGACCGGTCCAGTTAGTGGTGTACAGACAGCAGATGGAAGAACGGGATCCCAGCTGTTTCTAATTCCCGGCAGCTGGAAAAGGGGAACCAGCTGACGGCTCAGAAGGAACGTTCTAAGTAGAGGGAACATATCTCTCCACAGCAGGCCTCTAGGAGGTAAGAAAGTACCTACGTGATATCTAGAGTTTATTTCCTGCTATCGAGGCAACTATACCCTAATAAACTACTTCAAGACTTTGAAAATGAATACAACAGATAAAAAAAGACTCGCTTCTTTTACTAGTAACCACTAACAGAGAGATGAGTGATTTTGCAGATGTTTCCAAGCAGGAGGGGACTGTGTCATTCGCCACCCTCAACATTCTACTGCCATTTTACATTTCAGTCTTTAAAACTCCAAGTTAAAGTTGTAGAAATGGGATTAGAAACCAAGTCTCCTTCAAAAAGAAACCACGTGTCCTGCCACCCCCAGCCACCACCTATTAGAACAATGGCTTCCTTTTCAATTTTGAGGCTAATAGTTCACAAAAGAATTGAACCTTTACTCGGGAACCCTGTAAAAGCTGCATATGCATGCTGTCTTTAAACTAGCTGGAGCTGAGCAAATTAACCACAGAATGGCAGGACCAGGAAAGGAGAAAGCTGTTAATGGCTAAAGTGAGAAAAAGGAAAAAGGTTTCAATAAAGAATGGGGCTGAAGTGAAAGCAGAGCCACAAGGCAAATAAAACAGGCCTCACAAAGATGGGTAAGAAGGCTAATCCTTTCCCTGGGAACAAAGGCAGCCAAGATGGCCATTAGTCATCGCAGGATCAGAAGGCAGCATCCCTATCTTTCTCTCTTCCCTGGGCGGGATGAGATTTCAGCTCCTGCTTCCCTTCCTTGGACACCCTGTACACGCACAAACCACATGAGGCTGAGAGTCCAGCAGGCAGCCGGAGCCCGTGCCCTTCCACACACAGTCCAAGAGCAGCAGCGCTTCCTCTACTTGAAAACCTTCTCAGGCCATTTATGCAACACAAATTAGAAACCCTGAAGAGTCTGTTTCAGTCTTGATTCAAGCACAAGGGTCTGCGTGGTTCATGTGTGATATTTTTTATATTAGTATAATCACTTGTGGCCTGTGAGTTACAGGTTTAAAATTTCACAAACTTAAATCATTACCATGTTACTCAGATTTTTGCTGTAACACGTTTTACTTAAATGAAAGGAAAGCAGGTCATAATTGTAAAAACAAACGCTACAGAAGCAAAATAATGCGAAGGAGTTCAATAAATGTCGGCTGTTCTTGTTATTTCCATTCTCGCTTGCTGGCGGTGGGGGCTGCGATGCTACCGTCCCATATGCCAGCGAGTCCGGTTTGCAGCGCCTGCGGGCATCCAGAGACAGGCTGGGGTTTGGGATGGAAGATGGAAGATGTTACCCCCGCAGTCAGGCAGTGAATGTTCATACAGTGTTTCTACTTGGAGAGAAACTGGGTACAGGCTAAAATGTAAATAGTGTTTTTAAAAAGGAACAGAACAGATTCTCAAATGTCATTTAGGACTGAAATTAAATCCCTCACAAAGTCTGCTCTATAGGGCACTGGAGGGTCAGGTACCTTCACTTACAAACTTGGTTTTGACTGATTTCAAATGTGTCCCAGGAAATAAAGATAATATGTTTTGGCGTTTCCAAAAAACTCAAGTTAATAACCAAAATCTGCAAAAGTTACCCAGGGACATGAAGCAGGCCGCTAAGATAAAATTTCAGGAAAAGCAAGTAAAGGCGGTAAGCACAGCCAGGCACGCTTTAGATGTGGGCGTGACAGCTCAAGTTCTCAAACATCTAGTTCTGCTACTTTACAATACAAGGTCAGTTCAGAGGCCAACACTTGCTGGTTCACACACATGGTGGCCGTTGGCCAGTCTCATCCACAAGCGCTCTGCACACACGAACTGTCCACCGCTGTTGTGGCAGAAAGGTTACTCCCACGGGGATAAACAAACACTATGGCGAAGAAGTGAACAGTTTAGCGGCCTTCCTACTACCGCCGTTCCTCACAGTGCAAGGGTCCTCTTGTGCCGACGCTGGAAAGCATGGGCCCCGCTAACGAAGACCAGCTAGACTGTTAGACGAGGGCGGCAAGGTCATGAGCCAGCCCCAGGCGATCTGGGGCTGATGCGAAACAAAACTAAAATCGCTCATCTAATTATTCATTACAAGTATTTTTCTGGTCTTGCCAGAACAGAAAGCAAAATTAAATTCTTTCTTGTCACTGCTTTAAAGAAAACTGCAGTAAATTTAACATAGAGAACTCACCATCTCACCCATGTTAAAGTGTAGACGCAGTTCACGGCTCCTCCTGATACTGGGTTTGTATCAGTGTGGAAGAGCTCACAACGAAACATGACTGAGTGTGTGAATCCGCAGTTTCCAGCGCATCTGGATTGTGATCACTAGCTTTAGAATATTTTTATCATCCAAAAAGAATTCCAAAACTATAGACCCATGAAGCAGTCACACCCTCCCTATCAACCCTCTTCCCAAGGCAACCACAAATCTATTTTCTATTTATGAATCTGTTTATGAATTTGCTTACTCCTGACTTTTTAGACAAATGCAATCGTACATTAGATGCCTTTGTGTCTGGCTTCTTCCACTTAGAACCTGAATGTGTTTAAAAATTCATCAACATTTTAGCACGAGCCAGTGTGTCATTCCTCTCATAGCTGAACGCTGCTCCACTGTGAGTCCCATGCAGACTAGAACTGAGCTCTACACCCGCAGACGGACACCGGGACTCACACTTTTCAAGGCCAATGTTACAAACACCAGGCTCATCCAGTTCTTGAACAAGAGCGTCATTATCACCAAGGACAAAAACAACCCATTTCTCTGAACAGTATGTCTAACCTTTCTGGCATTCTCAAAGTGGTTTCCCTAAGCTCATACCCTGAATCTAACTTAAAACTATTTGACAGGTGGTTTTAATGAGCTTGGCACGAAGACCAAAACATCTTTCCTGCAACTATTCACCACTAGATCCCAACTTTGGCTGAACCCGGGCAGAGACTCTTGCTCACACCGCACCCATCACAGGTGCCTAATCCCCACCAGGGTCTCAGGAATCCCTCAGCAGATGAGTAAAGTATCAGGTAATAAATTCCTAAATTCTTTAGTAAAAAAACTGTGCCAACATTAAAGCGCAGAAATAAAACACAGTAATAAAATGTTTCTCTATTATTATTAGGAAAAGTATTTTTGAAAACAAATCCACTGGAAAATTCCTATCACATTACTGTGCTCTGCGTCAGGAAGGGTAAAACTGCTCGTTCAACTCTGCTGGTAAAACTGTATGGCGATGCAGTGCAGAGAATTTACTTTAAAAACCTACGGCAGGCAGAAGAAGTACTGTAAACATCTTCAAGTGCAAATTCATTATAGTAGCTTTTCTTGATGGCACGTGCTCAGTGGAAAGTCAGGCCCTTCACGCTCGGTGAAAACTACAATGCTGTTTTCGTATCGACTGAAGTAAATACTAAAGTCCTCTGTCCGGGTACAAGGTACATATTACATGGATTAACTGAGGGAAATCCTATCCTTTAGCCCATATAAGTGTGTGTGTGTGTGTGTGTGTGTGTGTGTGAGTGTGTATATATACACACATATATTTAACTGTCAAATTTAACTGTCAAATGTGGTCTGATGGAAATAAGAGCTACGTTCTGTCTCCCCCCATCCCCAGGGTAATAAGAGGGGGTAATACCTTACGTAAAGTCTTAACAAATTCCTCAACTGAACCACAGTATAAACTATTCTCCTGCATCAGTTAACCCTCAAACATGTGGTGTTAATCAATAGTGTTAACTAGTTCCAGTTAATGTTTAAAAAATAATTTAGACTATTTCTGAGGCTCATGACATGAAATGATCACACTCTTCTTTTCATGCAAAAAGAAAAGTAGGAATTAATTAGAAACAAATATGGTTTGAGCAAAGCATATTAAAAAGTTCCAATGTAGTCATTTTCTGCCCGTAAAAATAAAGACACAGTGTACTGTGGTCTAGAGCTTTGATTACAGTATTTTTCCAATTATATAAAGCATGTACAATAACAAAATGAGGAAAGAATGGTTATTCTGAAATGGAAGAACTAAAATACTGGAAATCTTAAGTATCTTAAGTAAATCAAGATTCTCAGTACTTTTCATTTTTGCTGTTTAATTACATCTCATTTTTAAGATTACTGTATCATCTACCCAAATTTTAGGAAAAGTGTCACTGATATAATGGCATCCAGACCAGAAAAACATAAAAATTGTGCTGACATCAGACCCAATTTCAAACTATAGTTATAAACTAAATTCCTGACATTTTCCAACTTTAGAGTTCTCAAGTAAACAGTGACACAGGACTAATTCCAAGGATCTGAAAGGGGGCAGAATAAGTTTCATAACTGTACCATGCAGTGGAGGTCGGTTCACAGCCTTGAATTACAGGTTGTCTTTAATTTTAGCAGTTTAGGATTTATCTCTATACTATAGTAACTTTTCCACTTAAGTACAAAGCAGATAAAATTGTCCAAAACACAATTTTAAAGAACTCCCTAGATTTCCAGGTCTATCGTCCCTGGGGGGAGAAAGAAGAGCTACTTTTCAGTATGATGCAAACCACTTTATATCACTGTGTTTCACTTCTCAGAGAAGCAGACATTATGTAAATATAAGCCATTATATTAACAAATCCTGGAATTATTTAGGTACAGAGCAATCATTAGTTTCATCCTTATGTTTCCCCAAATGTGTCAGACTGAAAAGTGGTAGCCCTGTATTTAATTGCCTTTGCACCTCTAAAACACACAAGCTATCATACCTTTGCCTGCATTCTTGTGTTAAGCAATGTTTATAAATGAGGTGACTATGTCATTACTCTCTCTCCTCACAACCTCACTGTTACTACTCACCAGGAACTTTATAAACCTTACCACTCCTCTAAGTATAAATTTTCATTGGATGAAGAAAGTAATTTGGGTAGGACTTAAGAAGCCTTTAGATGATCCAAAATTCAAGGAGATGGTGAATGCCTAGATGCAGTCAACAACCATGAGCCTTGTAGTTGCAGAGACCAGGGTTCAAATATTAGCATTATTATGAACGACCTCCCTAACTTTGGCCTTATTATTTACCTTTGTAAAATGCAGTCTCCTTGTACAAAGTGAAAATAATATCAGTCCTGAGTTTCTGTTTTGGTGATTAGATCTAAAGTATTTAATGTGCTTGGCACAGTGTATGACACACAGCTGTTACTTAATATGACCTTCCCAGTAACAGAAAACAATACTGAAAGGATGATTTCAGGGCCATAGTACTAAATGATCTTTTAATAAAGGCTTAGGCATTAACTTTAGGGAAAGGACTAAAATAGCACATGATAATGACAAAAAAAATTCTATTAAGTTATTACACAGAAAACCTAAAAACTCATGGAGTTCAATATGCGGAATAAAAGCTCAGTTATGTTTTAATATTCTGTTGCATAGGTGTTTAACCTAAGCATCATCAAAATAATGAATTTAGAAACTTAGGAGTCTATACTTTATAATATCAAGTAAAGCATACGTTGTAATTCTTCTCAAGAGACCAATAGGCAACAGCAGTTTAAAATATTTTTATGACAATCCCTATCATTCAAGTTAGTTCAATCTAATATTTTCATTTTTAAGAATATTCAGATGAATTACGGCCTGGTGTAGTAGTGGCTGGGTTCACCACCTGTGGCTGGGTGCAATCCAAGGACCTGGGTTTGTGCCCCAGGACTGGGGGAAACCAACCAATATGAACAATGGAATAAAATAAATAAAAATATTTCTTCTCCGTCTCTTTTCCTGCCTGCCTGTGTCTGCTCACCTTCATTGATATCTGCACCTTTTAAACACACACACACACACACACACACACACACAGACACACACAGTTTCAAAAAAAAAAAATTCAGGTGCACTGCTATGGCTCAGCGGCTAAGGTGCAGGCCATGTAAACACCAAAGAACCAGGTGGAAGACCTACGGCTCAAGGAAGGAAAAAGTCATTCAGAAGAAGAATGTTCAATGTAAATATCTAATAAATGCAGTTCATCATTATGCAAATCTATATAAACCAAACTTCTTTGTAATGACTATAGCATTTACTTTAAATATTATACATATTTTTTGCCTCTTGTAATTCACTTATAACTATTCCTTATATATTCTCTTTGTCTTTTTTTCATTTAAAATTACTCTTCAGTTGGTTAAGTTATTCTTGAGTTCTTAAAATTCTGCTCACTAATCTGATTCATGCTGAAATAATAGTCTGACTAAAGCCAAGTTTGTTATTAGAAATGCAACAACGGACACATTTTCAGCTGTTATTTTTAAACAGAAATATGTAAGGCAAGCCACTAAGTTTATTACCAAGACAATAAAAACCAAAAAGTAAACTACCCACACAAATATAACTTTGTATGATAAGATACACTGCTAATTGTGAATACAAGAAACACCTACAAAGGATAATAAATGATTACAATAGTTTCCTAAGGAATTTATAATGAGCAAATTGTGCTTATTATGCAATGAAAAGAATTTGTGGAGAATTTTTATCTACACAGGCAGGAGGTGCCATATGCAAAATTAAAAACATGTTACTCTTAGTTAGTTAAAGCAGTGTCATTCTCAGGATATTTCTTATATCAGATACGTACAGAAGTTTGACCATACCTTCAAAGACATCTGTCATTTTGCAGATATGGGCGAATGTAGCTCCGGCTGCCCAGGTATATACGACATCCATTAAATGAGGTTTGAATGAGCTTAGATAATTTTCCTCATCAATTTCCAGTTTGGCTTCTGCTGAAACTTTTGCAATTCTCTTAGCACATTCCTGTGAAGATAAAATAGATCCTTAAAATTTTTATTTATGATCTCCCATATCAATTTTTTCTTTCAGGTTTCCAAACTCAGTATCACACAAGGCTCCCTTTTCTTTGTAGGTATATGTCTACAATTTGGACATCCGGCTTCTTAGTCATGGAACCTTTTCCACTAGGTGATCAAAGAGCAAAGTTTCCCATTACACTTCAGTAATTTACTAAGAAAAACATACCAAGATCATAAATTTCAGTTATACCTTTGCTACCAAAAAACCTCTCCATTAAAATTATTCAAAAGTAGCATTTAACTAATCTCTAATTGTTTCATTAGCAAAATAAAACAAAGGTAACAAAACACATTTAGAGAAACATAAATCCTATAGCAAAATACTTTCCTCCCAGCAATGCTTTAAAAATATAAATCATAATATTTTCTCTCCCCAACAATGAGAAACTCCAGATGCATTCTTTACTACTTAGTAATCTAAAATGTCAAAATTCCTAGGCCTATGAAGACTTTCTGGGTTCTAGAAGTTTAAAATTCTTAGAAACACTAAAGGATGTTAAAGGATCCACTGAAGGGGCCTTTTTGATGATTCAGTTTCTATTCTTTTCCTGTAATGTTTTAAAATTCATTTTGCCCTGTCTTTCTAGTGTTGAAAAAGCATCTAAAATTAGTTCATCCTAAAAAAATATTAAAAGACACAAACTAATTACAGTAAGTTACTGTACTTGAGGACTCAGAAACAACTTCTTAGGATAAACATATTATAAAACTTTGTTGTAAACTAGAATGGAAAAAAAGTACCAAAAATTAGGCTAATTAAATCCTAGTCCATCACGATGCCATTCTTCATATGTCATACCAAGAAAAATGTTGCAGGCATTGAACTATTGGACTAGCTTGTCTAGATTCCTCTATGTCAAACCTGCACTTACAGCGACTCTATTTAACTTATTACATTGGTGGGGAGAATGTTTAATAATTAAAATAGCATGACTAACATGACAAATATTAAGTGATTTATCTAATTATGAAGGAAGCAGTCTGTGGGATGATAAAATACTATGACTGGAGTATACAGATGTTCTTATTACAATCTACTATGCATAAAATGTATAGTTCAAAAAAAAAACCATACCTGCATTTGACGAAGTGGTCCTGCCAGTTGCTCTGTTAATTTGGGCATCTCACTAGACTGAAAAAGAAAAGGAAGATCAGATGTAAAAACCCTAGTTTAAAATAAAATAGATTTTCAGCTTTAATAAACAAAACAAAGCTTTTCATGATAGTCATTAATATCAAATTATAGGATTTTAGTCAGCATTCAAAATTTCTAATCAACCTTTAGTTTATGTAAGCAAAATTACCATTCCTATCATCATAAATGATAATATTCTCCTATTCCAGAGGAATATATTACATTGCTAAATTTGTAAAGTGTGCTAAAGCTAAACTAGCTATCGTCTGTGATCATGAATGGTTCTGAGGGACATCAACCTCTGTGAATATTCAGAAATTCAACATCATTATAAACTTTTATCTTAGTTTGATTTTGCGAGTTTTGATTTCTAGGCAACTCTCAATCTGAAAACTGAAAACCTGAAATATTAAAATAACACTGTCAATTTTTATTGTATCCAGATATTTCTAGCTCTCCAATCAAAAATAAGATAGTTAAAAGCTTAATCTGAGTTTAGATATTGTTAATATTGCCTTCCCACTAGTGAAGTTACTTGGTCAATTTCTCAGTTAAAATAATATGAGTATCAGACTATTTAGCTATCAACTAGTCAAACAAAGTTGGACAAGGGGCTTCAATTCTGTGTATTAAGTTACCCCGTTAAAGAGAAGTAAGTTCAAATCTTCAATACCTATAGTCTATGATTAAAACAGACATATCTTATGAAGTTTTGAATATGGTAGGCTTATTATACAAAAATTAATTGTAAAATAATATGTATGTATATGAGGATTTAAAGTAATTTACAGTTAAATTTTTAAAAGAGTAATTAACTACAGGTTGTTGTATGAGATTTGCCTTTATTTTAGGCATCAGTTCTAAATTATTTCTGCTAAAATCAAAACCAAAGCCAGAATAAACTCAGCCTCTCAGTTTAATAGTAAAAATAACACAAGACTATCAGCAGTTACTGACTTCTTCCTCTCTGGTAGTCACTGTATACAGAAGGCACTGGTCCTCAGACAAGCTAAGTGTGATTTTACCAAAGCTCTCCGACCGTGCACGTGCACTATTGGTTCCTCCATTGCTCCTCTAAATCTCAATTCAAATTTCATTCTATCAGTGAGGCCTTTTTTAATCGTATTTAAAAGAGCAAATCTCATTTGTCCAACCAATTCTCTGACTTCTCTGTTTCACTTTCTCCAAAACCCTCACCAATCATCTGACATAGTATGTGTGTACTTCATTGCTCTTCATTCACTAGCACACAATTATCATGAAAGCAAACATTTCTGCAGTACCTTCAGTGCCTAGGTCTGTACATTACACCAACATGTGCACTACTTGTAGACACTTGATATTTAATGATAAAGACTACGAAACTGTTAATTACTCTTAACAATATAAAATACATGGGGACAGTTTGAAATAAAAATTAGTATATCAAACAGATTTTATAGTAACAAGAATCTTACTATATTTTGCTCCTCTTTCTAGCTAGAAAATATTCTTTGAAAGTATCAACAAAATTCCATATGACATTTAGTAAAATTTCCCATTTGATGGTGAAAGAATCGATGACAGTGTATATAACAAATACAGCATGGTTTCACTAAGCAAATCTTAACCAAATATAGTGATATCTTGCCCCAAGATTTAAGAGTTACGATTTATCCAAGTCCAACTTCTTTGAAGAGGTAACATACTTAAGTCTGTCAGAAGACAGGGTATTGCAGGGCCACATTAAAAAATAAGTACAATGTAAAAAATCAGCGACAGACTAAGTCTGATGCAGGCAGATCATTAATCCCCAAACAATCACTAAATCTCAGATCTACTCAGAGAAAATCTGACATATATCTTGATAATTATAAAGAAAACATAATAAAATTTTGATATAGTCAAACATAACATTCTGTAAAGTCATGCATTCCTGGCAAATTACTTCTCAAGAGCACAAATTATTTTTGGATTACTGTTCTATTTGCTATCATTGCCATGACAGTGAGAATTCTTTGTGAGTGTTTAAAATTTATTTTATATATAAATACTTTTTTAAATTTCATTTATTTTATATTATTTTTTTCTCCAGCCCCAGGTCTTGAACCCAGGTCCACCGCTTTTGTAGCCTATGCCTTAGTAACCTGAGCTATGAGAACTGGTGGTGGAAAGTGAACCTGTAACTCTAATGAGTAACCAGGGAGTTGAGAGAAAAGTACTTACCTACTTCAAAAAAGTACTTGCTCTAATTAATAAATAAGGATATTAACAGGTAAACCAATTAATGGCAGAACTGAAAAAACAATGTCTTAACACTATTTAGAAGTTAAACCTAAGTGTATATATCTGGTTGAAAAGGTCCTCTAAAAATTTAGATAAAAGTAATATTTTTAGAAGGCAAATGTCTGTTTCTTAGTTACTCCATTTATCCAAATGAAATATGAACATGTATTTTACTTCTTAAAACTGGTTTTAGGAGTAAAATACAAGGTTGATTGGTATTCTTGTGGTGCTCATCTGGCGCCTTATTTTTTTATTTCTTACGAGCCATTGAAAGTAAAATAACTGCTCATAGGAAATAACTGCTAGACCAGCAATGAGAATCTTACGGTCACCACCTCAAACCCAGCCTATGAACCTAAGACTCAAACTCTAGTAGGAGTAGTATTTCAAATTCAGGATCTCCTTTTAGCTTTACTAGTTTTGCCTGATTTTTTTTTTTACTCTCTTTTCTTTCTAGGACTGTCTAACTAGGCAAGTTCTTCGAACAATGCATTCCATTACAGAAAAAAAAAACTTAGCGTGCCCTGGTGGCTCAGGTGTTAAGCACCTATGCCCGTGGAGCATTCCATATATGGCTCTAGGACCTTAGTTTAATGTCTAGAGCTGGAGGGAACAACTACATAAAAATTCTCTTATCTCTTCTTTCCTGCTTGCTGCTTGCCTGCCTTCATTCCTCTTCAAAAAAAAATGAAATTGCAATAAGAACTTTCCACAAATACAATACTCTTCACTCACCTGGTATTCCCTGCTTTCCAAAGTTTGATTTATACACCATTTCATCTTTACAAAAAGATCTACGTCAGTACCTATATTCACTAAGCAAGAGGATTTTTACTTTAATAAAAATGCAAAAAGAGAAAATAAGAGTCCAGTGTTTTTTCTGCAGCAGTCATTATAGAGGTAGAATGTAGCCCTGAGCAGTGAGAGTAGCACTGCCATATTCCTTCCCTAGGAACTACTTTAAGCAGGCTGTGTATTCATCATATCATTCCTGCATTTACTATATATGAGTATGATTTTAGGGTTTGTGTGTATCTGGCATGATTTGGAAGATTATTTCTAGGGTCTAGGAATGCTCAAATACTTCCCCATACAAGTCAATGGAGTTGCTTCTTCACTTTATGGCACTTCAGCCTATAAATGTTCTACTTTCATATAATAGGGGAAACCTGTAATATACATTTAATTCTCTCCTCTCTCTCTCTCTCTCTCTCTCTCTAATATATTTTTTAAATGGAAGTGTGAGTTTTTTTTAAGGGACGGTACAGGCGGGAATGAAGGCAAGCAGGTAGGCAGGAAAAGAGAAAGGAGCTCACCTGGCTGTTACACCAGCTCCAGGTCTCAAACCCAGGTCCTTGGGAGGTGTATAGACCGCACTGGTAAACTTACCCACTAAGCTACCCCCAGGGCAAGCCTATATTTGAGTTAAAGTTGTACTAATTTTTAATTAACATTATGCATGGTATGTAAATATAAGCAATATTTTATAATAAAAATATTCATAAGAGTAAGTCATATTATAAAATGCATGTATCAATAAATAAGATATGCTAAACACATTAACTCACATTCTCTTGGAACACAAAGCAGCTTAGTAGCGCTGTTGCCTGTTCTGCAGATAGGTCATTGAAAAGGCCATTAAACATCATCTCAGTTAGAAGGAGTTCATCAGCACTATACCAGAACAAGGAAAAAGTTTCAAATGTCAGAATATAAAAATAAATGTATATACATCCTCAACTGTAGAGCTATATGTGTATTATTTGAACACGCTGAGCAACCAACGAGGACTGACAAAGATCTATTTAAGGAAATAGCAGGTCTTTATATTTACCAATAAATTAGTAATAAACATAAAATGAGTATTTCAAATAAAGATCCCATTCTAAAAAATATAAATATACACATATTCATTGACACAAAGAACCATTTCTTCTGACCCCTCAATGACAAGTATTTAAAAAATTGTGTTTTGCTTTCTTTTATGTAGCATTTTCATATGCTTGCAAGTAAGGATATTGGGTGCTTTAGGATCAGCTGCTAAATGAGTACTATATTTTTATAGTAAATTTCTGTTCAGATTTAGTCACATAAACAGTAACACAGAAGTAAACTGTAGTAACAATAATGCACTATCAATAATTTTCAGAGGTTAGTGGAAGGAAGGAAACACTATTTAAGAGAAAATACAAAATTTGGCTCTCAATTTAAACTTTTTTCTTTCCAGAGTACACATGGAAAAAAAAATCACATTATTCTACAAAGAGTATTTCTTGTATTTCAGAACCTTACTTGACATCTTTAGCCTGCACCTTGGAGGCACAACTGCGGGGCCAGCTGAAACTATAAAAGATTTAGAAAAAGTTGTAGCCAAATAACGTGCCATTTTCAACTACTATGATGGGCTGACTTATCTGCCTTGAGGAAGTTTCTTTAAAAGATAAAACTGAATCCTCATTTCTTTATAATGTAATAATAGTTCAAGGAAGTACATTTACAACAAAATATAATTAAATGCAGGTTAAAGATCTATTACAGTTTAAATAATGCTAAAAACTAAAGTACTATTTCAATAATTCTGAAGAAAAAGCAGGACTATCTCAAAAGTGCAGTTGCGGAGTTTTATCTTTCTAGTCCATTATACTGACAAAAATGAGTGGAGTCAAAGAGCCGTTTCTTGTATCTTTTAATAAACTTCATAATAAATATTTATTTTTGTTTCAAATTTTTTTTAAGAACTCTTTCTTATATACCAGGAAAAATTGCCATCAACATTTATTACCTGAATTCAAGGACCTTTTTAATTAAGCTATTTTACAACTTATAAAATGAAGAAATAATGAAAAGCAACTTTAGAAATCTTTGTTAGAATATACCCATTGTAGATGCACATTTTATTCTGTATCTTCCTAGTGCTGAGAATATGAATGCAATCAACTGCAGTTCATCAGCTGTCCTCCATGAATTTGGAATATGCTCATCTAGTAAACACAATTCCAGATTTCAAATAAATCTCAAGTGGATACTAGGTAATCAATACATGTGCTTCCACTTTTACTGGCACTGTCAGAATGCACTGTTGACTCCAAATTCAAATATATCTCCTCTTAGGTTCTACTTAACATTATTTTGGTTCCTCTTTTACATCATAAACATACAATATTTTTAAAAAAGACTCTGACAAGTCATAATTTTGTTGAAGAGAGAAAAGGCATCTTCTTGGCTCCATAATTCTGAAACATTTTCACATTCAGATATATATTATAAAGATAATAGATTATACAGATTAGAATTATCAATCCAACTAATATCTTTTATCTTTTGTGTGTTTCTTGACATTTACACTCATAAATGTCTTCAGTATTTGATCACTAAGAACCCAATCAAGGTAAATACAGCATATAAATCATAAAAATTTCAAGTCACACGTCCTTTTAAAATTAAAATGGAATGGTCTAAGTTCTTATCACGAAACATTATATAACTCATAGAAACATATTATTATTCCTATTGAAGGAAGAGTAAACTAAAATAAGAATCTTAGGATTTCCCTTCTGTCCTTGGGAACATACAATTAGACCCTAAGAGAAGGACAGTGGGGTGCAGCAACATGGAAGAGCAAGAACTCATGACTGAATCTGATTCCTGACCCAGGGTCTGAGATTTTACTTACATGATCAATTTCACTATCATCACTTTGCCTAGAGGCCTTTTTGCCTATATTGAGTTGTTAATACACAGGAAAATATCTTTATTATTTTTCTCTTTGTCATCATGGGTGGAAAATATATTCTGAACTTTCAGCTGTGTTCAATGAACGCTAAAAATGACTACACAGGTAGTGTCTCTAGAATTCTACAGGCAGGTTCCATAAAGTATCTTACACTTATAAAGGGGTTTAATGGACGCTATTTAGTAACTATGAGGATGTTGTTCCTAAAAAAAGAAGCAAAGTCTCTTCATTTTTTAGAAGACTTCTAAAAAACAATAAAGTCATGAATTACCAATCTTTACTGTTAAAACTATTTAAAAATAAAGTCAAAAAATTAAATTTGGGGTCCTAATGGTAAATGAGAGTTAAGTCAGGTAAAGACAACAATAATACAAAAAAAGCAAGAGACTTTTCCAAGGAACTATGCCAATAGTCCAATGCCAGAGGCAGCATGTGACAATACAAGAAAACAATCTAATGGGTTTATACAGGCAATTATGAGAAAGAAAAAAAAGTTGCAGAATCTAAAATCAGATGGAGAAATTCTCAGAGTTTCAAAAATATGCAGGAATTAGCAGAATGCAGGGTTGGAGTGAAAGAAAGGTCATGCGAAGAGAAATAAACATGTGGGATGTAGCAATAGGCTAAAGAAGGAAGGGTAAGAACACACTAAATTACAGAATTTATTCTGAACACAATAGGGAATCAGAAAGACTTTATTAAAAGAATGAGATAATAGAAATTATGCTTTGGAAAGAATATTCTAAAAACAGTATAAAGAAAGGGCTGTAGAGACAAGATAGGACAGCGAACAGTTAGAAAGGTTAGTAACAAATACTCTGAAGGAGAAATAATGAAGGAAGCACATTTGTCAATGAGAAT